>OX439143.1:132794026-133047905 GCA_949318255.1 Pollenia labialis | reverse complement strand
AACCCCGCCTTTCAATTCAATAAGACATACGATCTGCTTAAAGTATCGCGACTAAAACTCGGCAATATATTAAAATACCTCAGCGAAACAGACTCGCTAGCTCTAGTCACCCCAATTGACGAGTGGTGCTGTCCCACCAAAACGGAGTCCCTTCGACACTACTTGATTTCTTAGTTTTTCTGCTTCCTACATTCATACACTTAACATAAAAACCTTTCCATCCGTACTTAAGTTAAGCCAAAGCAGTATCAATAGTACGGTAAATACGGATTTACTTCAATCAATTACAGAATGCTTGAACTTGTTATGGTTTATAATCACTTAAATATGTTTAGCACTTATAATACCATGGTTGTTTTTCAGCCATAGAATGTTGCTCTTAAAAAAGCGGAAAGTACTATTGTTAATTTTGAAACAAATTATTGTCATATTAAGCCATAACATGATTAGAGGCAACCATAATATTATTTGTGGCTTCTTGATGGATGACTATTTTAACCATAATATGGTTGGCGGTAACAATAATTTGGTTAAATTAAACATAATTTGTTCAACATTTTCTTTAAAAAAAAGAGTTGTTGGAGGTGGCCCTATTTAAACATGTTTTTTCTCTGCGTGCAGTAAGAAAGATTCAGTTGACAATTGAATTGAATCGTGTATGGGCTACTTTACTTGTTACACTTTCTTAATAAGAGATATTAACTCTGTATTTACGATTTTGATCTACACCCTTTCCAGTTGTAATTCAGAAAACGTCAATTGTAATTGAGATTAGTCAGTTGTAATTCACAAAGCGTCAATTATAAATCAGAAATTGTCAATTGTAACTCAGAAAGCGTCAAGTGTAATTCAGAATATAACAAAAATACAAGGAAATATATTCGAATAAATACCAATATATTTAGCTCTTTAGTGCAATTTGTTTTTCTTTTTTGCTTTAATAAAATAATTGACAATTTCTGATTTACAATTGACGCTTTCTGAATTACAATTGGAAAAGGTGTAGAAGTTTGGAGAAGCTACTGATGTCAAGAAAATTAATTTTATTTTCTACAAAATTCAAAAATTTATTTGGTTTTAATTCAACAAGGATGAACCTTTATTTGCCATAGTTTCTACATATACTCTCCTTAAAGTCCTTTAAACTGTTTTAAATATTATACTTTCATTTACTTTAGTCTTCTTAAGTTTAAATTTTGCACAAGAATTCTCATTTTTATGGCGAGTAGAGAATAAGGAAATAAAAATAAAAAAAAAAAGAAATGTCCGTTAACCTCCAGGGATGCGGAAATTGGTCATTATGTATGGCGGCATCAGCAGTAGTGGCTGGCGTCTAGTGTTGATATTTTTTCATACGTTTCATACTATTTTTAAAAGAAAAATGAGCGTCTAGGACTTTAAAAAAGCTTAGACATGTTTAAATTCCCCGTGACTTCCTGCAGTCGTCTACCTATTTGTTTCTTCGATTTAAACTCTCTTCTGTGCTTTATGTCTTCCTGTGTTTTTTTCCTGCTGCTTTTTTTTAATGTTAGTTTTTGTTTAAATCGTTCGCTTCTTTTAGTTTTCTTTTTTTTTTTTTGTGGGGAAAAAATGCATGCAGAAAATTAGAAAAAAAAACATTTAAAAGAAAAGTGTTGGCATATTTGCACGTGGTCGGTCTTCTAGGCCACAAACGCATCGTGGTCAACATTGTGTTACTCTCTTAAAAAGCAATACTTTCTTTCTCTTTCCCCTTCTCCCTGAAACCATCTATTTAGCAGCTAGTTTTGGCCAACTCATACTCGGTCTAATAAAAATTGCTGCTGTTCATATTTAACACAGCCATTGGCTGGTTGGTTGACTGGCTGGCTGCTGTTGTTGCTGCTGCTGTGGCCATTGTAATTGTTGCTATTGCTGCTGCTATTATTGTTTTTTTTTTTTTTTTTGTTGCTAGTCTCTTTCTAGTTAAATGGCCATAAAAATAAACTACCATTTTTCACACTTCGTTCTTTTTGTATTCATTTCAGTTTTGGTTGCGTTTCGTCGTTTGAGACCAAAATGCAAAATAAAATAAAAAAAAAACATCATTTAATAGTCCGTGTTTATGGCCATGGTGGCGGTAGTACGTTTGCACCAACTTTTAGAGAAAAAAAAAAAAAAAACAACGAATATTTTCCCCAGCTCCCTCTACAGTCGCGCTGCAGTTCAAAGTCAAGGCGAAATCATCTTATAAAAGTAATAAAATCAGTGTGAATCAACACCATTAACCAGCTGTTGCAGTTTAAACTTTAAAGACTTAAATGCCTTAAGGGTACAAACAAAAACAACAACAACAACTACTTTTTTCCCCATTTTATGGTGGGTATTTGGAAGGCAAATGACCAGTAGTGACCTAAATTTAATTAAACAAATCTTAAAAAAAGGAATTTAAAGAAAATTTATTATTTTTAAAGGCGGACAGAACTTGAGAGTGAAAAGGAATAATTTTGAAGGAAAAAAAATAAGATTTTTTATGAAAGATGTACGATATACATAATTGAGAGTACTAAGATACTTTACATGTCCCGAGGTACATTTCCACGGAGCATCACACAAATACCCGTTTTGTCAAATTTGAAGGCAAATAAAACAAAAACAAATTAACGAACACATGCATATATTTTGGCTCATACATACGAGCTTTGACGATTCGAGTTTATGTCTGGCTGCGAATGGGTCTACCTTGTGTAAATGTGCCTTGACATGTTTTTTACATTTTCCCTTTACAAATACAAATAAATTGTGCATTGGGTTTTCGTCAAATATATGACATTTATTTAAGTAAAATTGCTATTAATTGACTTTGAATATTGATTTCGCTTCAAAATAGCTGCTCATCGTTTAAGCTCCGTAACAACTTGAAAACAATTTTGTGATCTTCCTGAAATGAAAATGTATTTAAGTCAGGTTATTTCTTAGCGACCCAAACAAAAGTCAGGCGAGAATCGAACGATAATTCGAAATATTTTACTGTACGCATTTTGTAATGACAACAGTGACATCTACACGATGCCACATCTAAAGTATTATTAACATTATTTCTATGTTTAAAAAGTTAAATAAGAAGCAAAAATTCTCATATTCTATTTGTTTAAATTATTTACTTAAATACATTAAATTCTGGTGCTGGTGTCGTATAATTGAGAGTTGTTCTATAAATAAAGGGGGAATACAATAAAAGTGAAAAAACATGTGTAACGGGTAAGTAAATAATAATATTTTCTAACTTCGACTTAAGTCATTGGGATGACAAATTGTCATTAAATATCCCCGATGCTACTGAGTCAAGTCACTAATGAGATTTTTTATAAAACTGGCTTTGATTCGTCATTTATGTGATGCCAATGTGCCATCCCATTGATGACAAAATTTCACCTGATGACAATTTGGCCAAGTGAGTGAGTAAAGGCTGACATTTAAATTATGAAAAGTTTCATGGGGTCCAAAACGAAGACACTTGTCATAGTTCTGATGTCAAAACACATTTGCGTTATGACGCTTATTCCTATCAGTGTGGAATAAGTTATTACACCTGAGAATATCATAGACGTACTGCTACATTTGGAGTTAAAATGGCTGTTAATTTCGGCTCTTGTAATTCGGGTTAAGAGATGAGGAAAACAAGACGTCAAGAACAAACAGCATTACATATCGAACCCTAACCGCGAAAATAGTGTAAGCGACATAAATTTCAGTTTTCGTTTTTTTTAATAAATGACTTTATTGGCAACACTTGCATCATCTCCTTAAATGTCATGGTCAAATAAGGTACCGTTACGATTTTATAGCAAGAACAATTTTATTGTAAGCGACAAATTTCATACAAAATTTATATGAAATAAAATAAAAAAGCTCTCTCCTGTAAAATTTGATTTTTGGCGCTTACACTATTTTCGCGGTTACGGCTCGATATAAATAAAGGCAAAGTATATCCGCTAATTATTCCTGAGACGTAAAACCTAACCGAAGTCTAGTGGGGAGAATGGTATTCGATGGGAAGGCGGTTTATTGAGTAGGCGGCGGTAGACTTTTCGAAAATTACTGGCCGCGTCCATGGAATTCTTCAAACAATATTTAAAGAAAACTATTTCTTTATAATTTGTTAGCAAAAATTTAACAAATAAACACACTTGTAGTTGCGTCCCTTGGTTTTTTGTTAATAAAAGCGTAATTTGAAATCCCAGAAGTGGAAAATTTTTTCAAGACATGTTGTTTAATGGCACTCATAAGAACCAATCAAAAACTCGATTTTGAATTGTTTGTTAGTTACGCAGTTTTGCATTTTAGCTAACGATATATTCATATTACAAACTTTTTCAAAAGTCTTTTTTTTTTAAAATTCCAAAAAAAAACTTAATAAATAATTTTATTAATCATTATTATTTCTAAACACACCTTTTTCCAAACAAATTTTCAATTTAACACCATTATTTCTACTGACACGTGTTGCCTGACTGCCTGTCAATATTTTTTTCCTTTATGCCCAAAACTCGTTCAAAATCATTTGCATATTTAAAGGCTTTGTGCTAAGACAGAGATTCCATTTTAGAAATATTGATGACTCTTCAATGGAAAAGTGACACTCGAGTGAGTGCAATTTGTTTGTGTCGGCGATCCAAAAAAAAAAGATTTTTAATTTAAAATCTATAAATATTGTGATTTAAAACACGTGTGGGTTTAGGAAAAAATGATTTGAGCTATAAAATAAAATTAAACTCCTAAAAGTATACTATAAATATTTTAAGGCGAAAAGAGACAATAGAAAATAATTAAATGTAAACAAATGTAAGTGTTTCTAAAATAATAACTTTGTAAAACAAGATAGGAAAATAGCTGAGGATTTAGTTTGAAAATTATCTACTTTGAATTTATTTTAGCTTGTGGTGCCTAAAATTATATTACGGTTTAGTTAAACAAATAAACAAGATTTGCAAAGAAAAGTGGATCGATTAAAGCAATCAAAAGAAAAAAAAGAAACACTTAGCAAAGCCCAACCATCAGGAAACATCAACATTTACACAGAATCTCCATTGCACCGAACAAAAATCCTGCATTTTATGGGATAAGGAGGTTGCCTTCTATTTTAAGATACTTAAATTGGCTAAAAACATTCAAGCTAGACTTATGCCGTTTCATATTGAGCTTTCAAGAGAGCGAACTGAGTAAAGAAAGGCTACAACAGGCAACCGGATACAAGACCATAGTTTTGTAACATAAAAATGTTAAAACACAATAATGCCCAGGCATTACCCCTTCTAACAACAATTTGTTGCATTCGATAAGAAATGATGATAAAAGTTTATCTACAGATCTTGACATTAAAAACCAAAGACATGAGTGTATACTGGTCTCAAAAGATAACAAGTGCTTTTGAGATGACAACGTTAAAGTACATTAAAAAAAAATTAAACACAATTTGATGGACAACAAATTAAAGAAAAATATAGGATGACATTTAAAGCATAAAATCATTTGTAATTACCTAATTCCAATTGTTTGTAATTGCAAATTTTAATTACAATTACATGTTGTAGTTGATACCGAAGTTGGAATCAATTATGATTTTGTATACTGAATTGTAATTAAAATTTCTTAGATTAACACTCATTACTTTGTAATTGAATTTATTGTAATTGACTTTAATGTAATTGAATTTAATGTAATTGAAAAATTAATGCCTTGTTTACTTCTGTTTTTGTAAATACAGAAGTAAGAATCAATTTTAGTAATACATATGTAACTGTTCCATTCCTTAACAAAGCTCAAAGGATATTGTAATTGAAAGGAATTAAATGTAATTAGAGAATTAATGCATTTCTGTGATAGTGTAATATATATATATTTTTAAATAAATCCTGTAGTGTATGTATCTTTATATAAATCAGTAATTGCAGTTGATTTGTAATTAAGAGCTGAATTTAAGACTTGATTTCAATTAAATTATTTTCGTAACTCAGTTACACATTACAATGAAGTAATTTCAAGTTTAACAATATTTTAATAAGATTTAAGACTTGATTTCAATTACATTACATACTTTTAATTGTAACAATAATTTAAAAGTAACTTTTGCCAAGAAGCAACCTTTTGAAGTCTATCTATTCGGCGAGAGACCAACTTCCAGTTCAGCCATTTAGGCTATGCGCTGATGAATCAATCAGTCAGTCAGTAACGTTGCAACTTTATATACATAATAAATCCATTAAGAATAATCTTCATATTGTTCATGTATCCAGTTGTCATAATCATAATAAATTAATGTATTTAAATCAAATTCCCCTGACAACCTCCATCGAAACTGTCATAACAGTATAAGAAAAATATTATTGGAAATACGAGTAATAATTCTAAATAGAAAAAAAAGAAAATATAATAAAAAAAATATATACAAAATGCACTTTCTATTCTTGCTCCTCCCTTGACCACAAAAATAATCTCCTCTTTATAAAACCCCATCATACGTACTAAAAGTTGCGGGTGGGTTGAGGAATAAAAAAAAAGATGTAAAACAACTTTGCAACATAAAAATTCAATTGAAATTTTATTTTTGTGTCGTTGGATACAGTTTCATTTTGTTGCCCATACAACAATTGTTACAAAAAATAAAAATGTCATTTTTTATTTTACAATCAATAAAGTGTATACGACTGAAACTCTACAGATGTGGACACCCTCCACTGCTCTTTCCTTCTGTTTTTTTTTCGCATTTAGTCTGTATTGCTGCTGTTTTAAACCCATGTGTCTCAGGGGTTTAAGGGCAAGAAAGGAGTTTTTTTTTACTCTTATTCTATTACATATTTCTTTTTTATTTATTTTCATTTTTGTCGATGTGTGTGTGTCTGATATTTTTGCACAACCAATGAAAATTGAGAAAACTGTTGGCAAAATTTTATTTTTTATACATGATTTTCCATTTTTTTTTCAGTTTCTTTTCTATTGCTTTCAGTACATACGTGTTAGAAAGTATTGAAAAAAGTTGTTTTTTTGTTTTTGTTTAATACAGTTTGTATATTGTTATAGAAAAGTATTGCATACTTATATGGGAGTAGTTTTTCGGGGGAAAAAAATAAGAAAAGTTTTATTAAAAAAGAAATTGATAAGATTTTAAAGTTGAAATTCAATTGAGAGTTATGAAAATGTTTGTAAAAATCGAAAAATTTTAGTTAGAAAACTATTTTATATTACAGAATTTTCTTTTATGTTTGTTAAAAAGGCATAGTTTTAGGAGACTTTTTTAATAAAAAAGTTTTGAAATATAATTTAGATTTCATTAAGAGAGAAGAAAAGGATGATAGGAATAAATGTTTTTAAAATTGTAATTTAAGTTCAAAAGTCTTAAAGCATCAATAAAAATTTTGTTAAATCTTAAAAATGTCAACCAAGTTTTGGACAACATTAATATCATAAAAAGGAAAACGTTTTTTTTAACGAATTATGTTGGACTCTCATGTCTTAAGCAGATACTAAATAATACAAATAAATCAGTTTAACTTTCCTTATTTGGATAAGACGAAGAGAAGACGATTGTCAATTATTGAATAGACTTTTCACACTTGTCAACATCTAACATCGACCATCAATTTGCAAAAATGTTGAAATTTTACTATAAGAAATGCATAGAGCTAAAAGTCAACATCTTTACAAGCTGTTCCTATCTTTTTGTATGTCATTGTTTGTCTGCCGATAAATTTAGTTGTATGTATCACTAGAAATCAAGCAATAAATTCTATTATAATTGTGGAATCACTGAAAAATGGCATTTATTTTGAAAGCAGCGTTACCATTTGTCAAGTTTTTCCTTTTTGCAAGTCTTTTTTTAAATTTTTTTTGTATTACACTGTGCTAGTTGCAAAATTAGACAAGCCGGGCACAGGGGGTTTATGTTAATTCGGATACGCTGAATCCAATGGTACCCACCATTTTTTTAGGTTAGCTCTTGTTTTCGAGATATACCGTTATTTCGAAAATGGAGGAGGTTGCACAACATATATTCGCGTAACTCGAAAACGGTTTAGTTTATTGAAATTACTTTAAAAAAAAAACCGAAATTCCACAATAAAATTTCCTTGAAGTAAAACTTTTTTTTTAATATGAGCAGTCGGTTTGGAAACATAATTTTTTTTTTTGAAAATTTTTTTTTTATCAAAATTTCGAAATTTTTCTTTTTTAAAAATTCATAAATGGAAAATGCAGCTAGGCTTCTAATTTTTTGCAGACATATAAAAAACGAAGCTGCAAACAAAACAAGCCATAAATGATTAAAATCTGCTTACAACTTTTGATTTTATTCACAAAAGTCTTAAAATTTTAATAAATCTAAGAATTTAATAAAACGCACTATTGATATGGGAGCCCCCTTAAGAAGTGGTGATCAGGGGAAAGTATGTCTCGAGAAAATGTTAAAGACAAAAAACTAAAGGAGGTCGGTCATACATTTTATCCCACTAGGGGCAACTCCTAGGCATTTATGGGACTTTTTCTTCAATGTATCTCTAGTCTGCATTGAACATTTTGTACAAGAGCCACCTTTAGAAATGGGGATAGCGGGTAGGTATGTTAGAAATAAATGTTTGAGATGAAAAATAAAATGGGGTTGGTCATACATTTGATCCATCTAGGGGCATCCTAGGCGCTGCAGGGACCAAATTTAAGAATTTTATTAAACCGCCATATATGAATGGTTGAAATTCTTAAATTCGGCTACTGCAGTGCCAAGGATGTCCCTTGATGGGCCAAATGTATGACTAACCTCACTTTATTTTTCATCTGAATCATTTATTTCTAAAATTTTCTGAAAATCCCCAAAATTCAACGAAATTTTTTCTGCGCTCCTCAGAGGGATTTTGGTGGCAAAAAAGCAATTACTTTTTAATAAATTAATGATACAATTCTGAAGAGAACTTTTCTTTAAAATCCAAATTTTGTCCTTTTATACAACTCACTAAAGTTAAACAAACTTAAAACAGTCACATATATTGCAGGGCAGATATGTGATAAAATCTGTTGCATACATTTAGGCTTAAACATTTTAAACTCTTCAGTGTATACCTGGGTCTGGCCAGGAATTTTTTGCTTTTTTACATTTTTTTTTCATATAATTACAGTAGTTTTGACTTAGCTGCACAATCTCCTTTGCACGATTTTTTGTGCAGGTAAATCAAAAATGCAGTTATCTTAAATGCATTTACCTGCCTAAATGTGCAGGTACACAATTGTGGTTACCTGCACAAAAGTGCAGCTAAAGTACAGTTTTTGATTTAAAAGTAGAATAAAAAAATTATTTTTTAATACATAAATTTATATTTTATTAAAATTTTATTTCAACCCAGGAGCTTCCTGGGAATCTCACAAAGAGTCTTTTTGATCGTCGACGAGCTCATTTTTTAATTGTAGACGATTCCTAGCACGGGAGAAACTGTTACACGTGCTGATTCGTATGAGAGATTCTTCCATAACGCAGCGAAAAACGCTTATATTAATCGTAAAGGGAATCGTTTATGATGTATGTTGACATTATCTAACGAGTCTTTCAAAAAGCATGCTAAGAGTCGTATGAGACTCATGCAGGTATTATTTTACAACTCATGAAATACTCAGCCGTATGAATAAGCTACCTAAATAAGGGCATCAGGCGTATTTTTCATACCAAAACTTCTAATTTTCATACAATTTCTATAACACAAACCTTAAGGTCGCGAAATTAACACCAAACTGTCGGAAAATCCTTTTTTGCAGATCCTTAGGCCGGTTTGTTTTATTAAAATTGTATTGGCAATAGCATTTTCATACTTCAAAAACTGTCTTATTAAGGCAGCTCAGTAATTGTTATACGACTCTTACAGAGATTCCCAAAAGGTTCATTTCAAGATTTAAAGACGAGCGTGTCA
Source organism: Pollenia labialis (assembly GCA_949318255.1). Lineage (NCBI taxonomy): Eukaryota > Metazoa > Arthropoda > Insecta > Diptera > Polleniidae > Pollenia > Pollenia labialis. Next base: position 133,038,000 of record OX439143.1, on the reverse strand, counting down.
AAAAATAAATAAAAAAATAAATACATTAAAAAAAGATTTAGATGTTTTTGTTACTCGTCAGATAATCACCAGAAGATTCTTTTAGGAGTTGTATATTAAAAGAAACATTAACAAAAACAATGAGAATTCACAAAGAACATAAAAAACAAAATAATTGCGATTTATATTTTTATAAACAGCTTAAATTGGATATTTATGTGAAAAAGTGGCCACCATACATTTTTATGTGTGCAGCTAACTTTGATATTTTGTATGAAAATATTTTAAAGCTGCCCAAAAATATGAAAAATGTGCAGGTATACAAAATGCACGTAAACAAGGATTTTGAAGAATAATTCCGGAAAATATTTATTTTGGGCAGTAAAGTCAAAGTGCAGCTAACTTTGATTTTTTGTATGAAAATAATTTTAAAATGCCAAAAATTTTGTGCATTTATCTTAAATGTGCAGGTATAGAAAGTGCACTTAAAAAAGGAATTTGTATGGAATTAGAAAGAATAATTCCAAAAATTATCAATTTTGTGCAGTTAAGTCAAAAGTGCACGTAAACCAAAGGCAGTTAAGTCAAAACTACTGTATTTAGATTGCATATGAAAAAAGGAGTTAGCAAAAACAAGGAGTTAGCTCCGTCGTTCTCCGTCTCCTTACTAGAGCCAAATAAAGGAAAAGGGTGTATTTTTTGAATTCACCCAAAAAACAAGCTTAAAACAGTCACACATATTGCGGGGCAGATATGTGATAAAATCTGTTGCATACATTTAGGCTTAAACATTTTAAACTCTTAAGTGTATACCTGGGCCTGACCAGGAATTTTTTACTTTCTTCCAGTTTTTTTTTTCATATTATTATAATTAATTTATTTTATTATATTAAATATATTAATTAATAATTATTAAATATATTAGAACGAAACTTTATGTCCCAGCAAAAACTGATGCTTCCTCGGAAGCAGTAATGTAAGGGAAAATTCGGAGTCAAGCACTTACACTTCTATGAAATATTACATGTTTTTTGTTTGGAAATCCTTGCGTAGAAGCTCTGAACGCTTATTTCACGCTTTAAAAACTGACATGATTTACGTGTATAAAGTAAGTGAAAAAAATTAAGCATTGAAAAAATTGGTTTTTAGCGCTTAAACATTTTTTTTTTAATTTTTTATATAAAGTTTATAATAATTATGTATGATGTTTGTAAAATTAAGTTAAAATTTTTTATTTTTTTTCAAAAGAGTAAGGGGGTAATTTTGTTGTTCACTTCACCTTGCGTTGAGAAAATTTTCATATAAAATTTTTTGAATTTTCAAAAATTTTAAATGATTTCACTGCCTTAATAAAGCAGTAGAAAATACAATCTTAAAAACATTAAATAAACAGTGTTTCTTTTCTAGTATTCAGCACCGTATTTAAAAATTGTAGGATTGTATGGACTTATTTTACAGCAGTAGAGCAAGACATTAATTTTAAGAAGCACTAAATGAATCAGATGCAGTATACGTGTTTATTGCTTCCAAGTCTTAAAAAAATTTTTGCTGAGGTATTGCTCAATCAAAGTGTTTTTTACAAAAAATCGAAAAGAAAGTGTTAATTTAAACACCGTGGACGTGGTAATTGGACAGATGCTAATTTTTGGCATATTGTATCCACCTGGGCCTGGCCAGGCCCTGCCCTATTATATTTGTACCGTATTGAATAAAATCAAAACGAAACGTGTCAAAACGCTTAATCAACACATAAAAACTCTTTCTTTAGAAACTTGTGAGTCCATGCTTTCCTCTCTTAATTTGCTCGAATCGGAGCTGGAAGAATGGATGAGGAATACCACAGCAAAAAATTTTTTAGCATTTGGAAGCAATAAACACGTATACTGCATCTTAACCGCTTCATTTTATACTTGACCGTATTTTACTTTAAAATAGCCATTTTTTACCCTTTTTTTCTAAAATAATTTGGTATAATTTTGGTGATTAAAGACGATTTTTAATTTTTTCTGTGAACAATAAACAGTGACACAAATTTTTTATAAACTTATGTTAAGAATAAAACATAAGGTCCACGTCATATGGTAGCATACATGGAACATTTTTCTAAGAAAAGAAAACCCCATAAGTGTAACATTTAAAGCATCGTACGAATATTTGAAATTTTACTTAGCAATTTTTATCTGAAGCTGTGATTTTTAATATTATTTTTATATTTCTTTCTTGTCGATAAACTTTAAACTCAGGATACGATAAATAAAAACAAGATACAGATATTTATAAGGTTGATTAAAAGTTCCTCTAAATATTCCACCCTTTCTATTGAATATTCAAATATGTTTATATTAGAACCCATAATATTTATTGATAATAATAATTAAAAAAAAAAAAAAGTTAATAAAATTTTTCAGCTTGATAAAATCCACCAACCCATTCGGAACCAACCAACCCTTTATTTAACTAGTAACAAATTGACGACAACAAATTGCAACTTAATCAAACATTGACCGCTGGGGTCAATCCACACATTTGTACGTTCGATCCCCACTTCAGTGCAGCACAAAAAACATAATAAACATACAACAAACAACCAAAAACACTGCCACACACAAAAAAAAAAAAAACGTTGAATATTTCCTAATTGTGCCCATAACATGAAGGTCAATCAATAAACATAAAGGTCAAGCAGTGGCTTAATTGTGAATAAAGGAAAGAAAATCACCAAGAAAAAAAAGGGGGAAAATAGACACCACAACAAGGGTAAACATTTTACACATAAACATAATAATCACCACCTTTTTCGAACATGGAAAAAGAAAAGGCCCGGTTTACTAACAACAACAACAGCAACAACAACTGTTGTCAGGCACGCGACCTAATTTTAATTTTTTTTTAATTTTTAAAAGAAAGCAATTTCTTTTCAATTTGTTTATTGTTTTGTGCAAAAAAATAGACCACAAGTTAATAAGTACTTAAAAAAAAAAAAAAAATAAATAGAGGCCGGTCAGAAAGTTAAGGCAGGTTAGGGTTTTTCTTTCCTATTTAAAGAATTTGCTGAAATATTCCATGTTTTTGAATTTTATTGTCGTTTATTTTATGATTTTGTTTTTCTCTTCTTTGGTTTTAGCAGGAAGTGCGGTTTTATTTAAAACGGAAATTTTATGGCATTTTAAAATCTTTGCCGTTTTGCACGATATTCAAGCGTACGAAACGATTTTATTTTGGGTCATAAAAATTGTTTTGCAAATTTGGTTAAATGGCAAAGAAAAAAAAATCAAACAAAAAGAGATGGTTGGTGTTGGAGTGGCATATAAAATTAAGGCGAATTAAAAATACCCTTCAAACTTAATTTCTTACCGCTCAGTTTGCCACACTTGCCGATGAATAAGCGACCAGACTTCAATTCGTTTAATTCGATCAATGCAAAGCACTCTCACTGGAATGAGTTTCAATTTAGAACCGAAATTGTATTGGCCTCAAAAAATTACCAGTTCCTTTGGCGCTGAATCCAAATGTTGCACAAGGAAGATGAACATAACCAATATTTTGGATAACTTTGTAGTGTACTTGCAACTTTGCAAATTTTCTGAAGGAAAATGTTAAAATAAATTGATATTTATTCTAATGTTTAAAAGCAATTTTTTTTTTTTTTTGTTACAAATTCTTTAACAAGCTTCAGTTTACTTGCATTACTTGAGAGCGATAGTACATAACGCTCACCCCTAAATAAACACTAAGAATTTTTATTGCCAAAATTTTGCATGTTTCCACAATTGGTCGAACATAAGAAGAGATTTTTTCTGCTGGCTACAGTTTTATATAATTTTTGTTTTTTGCTGTAGTCTATGGTTTTTTTCCAGCAAAGCTAAACATGTAGCAGCCGTAGTCGTAGCAGCAGTAGCTGTAGTTGTTACTGGCTACAAGTGCCCTAATAATATGCATGGTTACAGCTGGAATAATATTTTCCATGGTTGTTTTTTTATTCCTTTAGTAGAATGAGTCCTGTTTTACGTATTTTTTTTTTTTTTTTTTTTTTTTTCTTCATTTCTATGAGGGCCAAGGCGAAGGACAGAAAGAAAAAATTCGCTAGACTTGTTGCGCTGCTTTAATGAGGCCACTTTGTATTGTTTTGTTTAAGAATTTAATATGCCACACATTTTTCTTGGCTGCTTTTTACAAAATTTTGTATTTTTGGTTTAGTTGTGCTTGTCACTGGGGTTTTTTTTTTTTTTTTGCTGAGAATTTGTTAAGGATTTGCGTACAATTTGTATTGTTGCCATTAAAATATTTGCAAAATTTCATTTAACATCAGAGTGTTGGCTGAGTGATGTATGTTGTACACTTAACTTGCAAAATATTTATGCAATTTATTTTGATTTAGAACCGGAATTGCAAAAGCCAGGATATCAAATTGAAAATGTGAATTTGTTTGGTTTAAGACGAAGGAGAAGGATGGTAATTAAACAAAAATACAGATTTCTTGGTTAGAGCTTTTTTTGTTGTTAGTAATGCTAACATTCAAAAATTTTTTTTAAAAAATTCACTCAAATTGTACGGCCTGCTTGAAGTTTAAGCCCAGTTTTCAAGAACATTTATTACTTTAAGCTGACTACAAGACTTGTTGTACCAGACTATGTCCTTCACGGAGAACTGCAAAAAACCTGTAATCACGTCCCTATAATTTTATCCTACCTCATTTTGAGACATGCAATTGTTTGCGATTCATAAAAGTAGCATTGTTAAGGTCAATGTGGTGTGAAACTTTGCTAAGGTACTGGACGAGAAGTTGGTAGTAGTTGAAAACATCGCTTCGTTCACAATAGGCAGCAACATTTTCACTGCTGTTCACAATAGCGAAACAATTTTTTTTTTCGCAACAACATGCATTGTGAGTGCCCCGGTAGGCTAGTTGACAAGCGTAGAGCTTCGCGGGATTAGCTTAGGAAAAATTAAAAAAAAAAAATATTTGCAATTAAGAAACCGCTTGCAAATTTTCACCACAACAAAATTATTATTTTTAAAACATTTTGTTTAAATTTTCATTCAAAACTAAATAAAAAAAACTATTAACGTCTGTTTCAAATTCATACAAATTGTTGCTGAGGTAGAATATAGATAGACTCAACCATGATACGAATACACAAGGAAGTTCCACTTCTCTCTCACAAGTATTTTTTTGAAGTTTATCGGAATAAGTTGAAGTTTGTTTTTTGTTAAGTCTGGGATCACACTATGAAATTTTTCTTTCAGAAAGTCTGAGTTTATTGGTGAGAGGGGAAGAGAACATGCTTTTCTTTTCTCCTCTCTCACCCATAAACTCAGACTTTCTGAAAGAAAACTTTCAAAGTGTGAACCCAGACTAATATTAAAAAAATCGTTGCCACATATTAAAAAAGGCAACAAATTTCTTTTGGAAATTTTAAGGCTCAAAGAATCTATTCCAGAAAGAAGCTTGTATGGGAGATGTAAGAAATTGTGGACCGATCAACAGGCTTAGTCCTTGTGCCAATTTGGAACCGATGTGCCAAAATTTATCAAATTATCACTTAAATTAGGACCTGTACTTTGCGCACAAGTTTTACATGGGAAGCCTGCCAGTCGGACGGACATCGTTAGATCGACTCAGAAAGTGATACGTAAAGATGGGACCAATATTTTAAGGAGTTACAAATATGAGCACAAATGCATAATACCCTCATCAATATTGTGTTGTGGATATAAAAATTTCCTTCCTTGTGACAATTAGAACTTCATATAACGAATTTCATTAAATTATATTCAAAATTGCGTTCTTTTTACGTTCGTAAAGTATTAATGCAAAGTAGTTTATAACATCGATGTACCGTGTTTTTACCGATGTTTTTTAACAGCGATGCTTATTTTGAAAAAATCGATGTTTTTCAGAACGATGTTGAATCCCTAGTTATAACTCGAGAGGGTACTAAAGCTTTCGGATTTACCAACTAACGAACATCTTCGCTAACGGGTAGTGCCCAATCCACGTAAAGGGGTGAAGGGATAAAAACGGGAATGGGAAGCATAAATCAACCGTTACAGAACTTGTTTTTGGTATGATCGATTCAGGACAAAATGACTGGAGTATGTTTTACAGCATTTGAAGGTGATGAGCATTTCTTTTGATCATTTTTGGTGCGGAATAAATTTGTTGCCACAAAGATGGGTACAACTTATGGGTAGATGAAAATTTTATTGAGAAAAGGCCACAAAAACAAAATCAGTAAAAATAATACTAATTTTATCTTATGAAGCGTTAGGCATCCTACATCTGAGAAATTGGTCTAGTAGTGACGTTTTCCTCTTACACATAAATAAATTAAATAAAATTTTTATTATTATTTCTACTTCTAATTTATGTTAAATTGTTTAACTCTTATCTCCTCCCCCTTAACGCTTAACAACGTATTAACAAGACTTCGATTACCACCACCCAAACACAATATGCCACATAATATGCAGCTCCCCTCCCTTAATCAAGCAACAATTTCTCTAGGGCATTCAATAATTTTTACTAATAAATCTAAATTCGATTTAATGATTATCGAATACACATACATACGTTATACTAGAAAACACATACATATAAAATTGTACAATTGTTAAGGTGGTTTGTTGTGTGTACAGGCAATTTTCATCTAAAATCTAGACAAAATACAAAAGAAAGTACAACCCACAAATCCGCCAAAGTAACAATAAAGTAAAATCAACATCAATAACACCTAAACCATCCTTCTCGACTCCCCCTCTTTTTACTAGTGCAGCACTTTCACTATGATAACAACCCTCGCAATTGTAATATGCGTTATTTGCATTAAGTTTTAAAAAGGGAAAAATATTTACGATAAAATATTTTGCTAAACAAACATCAATAGCCGCATATTGAATGAGCCATTTTACATGACCCAAGAAATTGATGAAGACGACATGTTTTTGCGTGTATCAGTTATTGATCTGTGAGAAGAGTTAGAGGGTGAAAAGGAATAATGCGTACTTTTTGTTTATACATGGTGGTCCAAAAGCAACAAAGGGGTTTAAGTGGTCTTGAAGTTTGAATTCTTTATAACTTTTTAATTACACTGTGTTAGTCTGTCTAGTATGCTGTCGAAATAACAACAACATGATGTTCTTATTTTAGTTGTGGAACGTTTATCGGAATGAATACAGCATGTTGTCAAAATGACAACACTATGTTGTCAATATAGCAACGGTATATTGTACAAATGAAAACAAATATGGTCAAATAAACAACAAGATGTTGCTTAAATTTTGGCACCATCCGTTGTTAAATTTTAGTTGGCTCACATTTGCCCACGAATGGTATTAATGTTGGCATTGAATTTTTTTTTTGTTGTGCAAAAATAAAATTACACTGGTCAGCAACTGTACGCCTGCCTAGATAAGACCTGAACTAATTGGCTACTCGATTATTTGCCAAGTTGCTGTTTTTTAAAGCCTTTCATCAAGGTTTAAGTTTGCTGCGATATTCCACATGTGATAGAATTGAATTTGAATTTTTAATTTAGAAAAATAAAAAGCGCAATTCATTGTGGAGGAAAAAACAAGTTGGCAACTTTGTATCAACACATAATTCTGACAAGACTTAATTAGCAGAACCTAAGAACTTGTTGGAATAAAGAATGTTTTAAATTTTGTAAGCTTAAAGTTTTCCCTTTAAAGTGTTGCCTTGTAAAAGTGTTCCCTTTATCTCGTATCCATTATTCCCTGTTCCACTGTTTTCAGTGTACAAAAAAACAACTCGCAAAACTTAAAATGGCAAATATTATTGCAATATCCTTAAATCAGATTGTGTAAAGCCTCTAACACAAATCCAACCAGCCAACAAAAATAAAACTTAGCAACAACAACAACAAAATTTTTTATCATATTAACAAGAGCTAAATAAAGTGTTGGCCTTGCAACAACATTTCGACAACACTAACAATAAAGACATGCAACACACACGCACTTCAAACACTTTATGATTGTTTTGTGGCATTAAATTGATGTTTTGCCAATTTTCAATACAATTGCAAATATTGTGAAAGGAACAAAAGCAGACGAATGCTCACTTAAGGGTAAAAGGAAAACAAGGGAAAACTGCTTTTCCTTTGGAAACATAAATTTGGAAAATTAGGGTGCTTTGCAAAAAAAAAAAAAAGAAAAAAAAGTGTGCAAAAAATATTATGCGTTTAAATGTATTGGAAAAACAGGGGTGTTAGTCCCAGACAATAGACTGACTCAAGGTTTAAACGAAAATTATTTATATTGGCAAGTATAATTTTCCTGGCCTTAAGTTGTTGTTAAATGAACGTGTGTGTGTTGGGTATGGGGTGGCACGGAGTATTTTGATTTGTTTTTCTTTATGTTGCACGTACTATTTACATACTATTTACCGTAGTGTTTAGTTGATTGGCTTTTTGGTTTCGATTACACTACATTATTTTCTGCTTTTCTTTCTTTTGCAAAAAATACCAAAACAGAAAAAGAAAAAAAACAGTTTAGCGGGTGTCTATTTAGCATGTCATAAATTTTGCACATGTTGACAGCCTCAATATCTGTCATCGCTTTACGCGTACATTGTAACGCTGCCGCCACTTTGCTTAGCAACCAAAACATGTCATTAAAGCAAAATTGACTCTTTGTATTTATCCGGTGTACAGGCTCATAAAGGGAATTGCTATTGGTATTTTAGGGCTCTGCGGTATCATTATAAATATTATAGAACGCAAAATATTTTTCAACGTTTGTACATTTCTTTTTAGAATAATAGTCTAAGTTGAAAATCTTCAAGGTGGGAGGGTTGTATTTTGTTGACTTATTTAATGGAGTTAAGTTCCCCTTCATATGCAATATAATTTGGATAATTTTATAGTCAATTTATAAATTATGAATAGATTAAAAATGTATGACAAGTGTTAAAGAATTAAGCATAAGAATTTGTAAATTTAGAAATAAAACAAAATACTTGAATAGAGAATTGTGGAAAAACTCCTTTAGGGAGCCATTCCTTTTTAAAACTTAGGGAGCGAGTTTTCTAAGAGAAAACATTCGCTGCAAATTATTGTATTCATGTAGAAGTTTAAGAAAAGAGGTGGAGCACATACCCTGCCACTGTCCGTCACTCAAACGCTGGAGAGCGAAATTTCTGCGAAATCATTACTTCCAAGATCTAGGGGAAATATCTGGAATTGGCCTTTTGAGACTCCTATCCTATGTATCATCACATCGAACTAATAGTTTTAAGTAGGGGTTATCGTAAAATGTGGTAACGCTAGGGACCAACACGGTCTATACAGGGTATTTATGACCGGCCACCTAATCTAACCTATTTCGCTATGCCGAATCTTATAAACTACACCCTTCGCAATGGTGTAATGAGAACAGAAAGTTAATATAAATACCGTTCTTTCGATATAAATAAATCTATTTTGTTCTTTCCCAAACCCGCCCACATTTTTTCGGATGTTCCTTATGGATAACCAAAATGCTTGTAGGTACCTAATTTGGAAACTTTGGCTTCTGCCGTTTCTCAAATATATCAAAATCTATAGTGGCCTAGTACAGGAGATGCCACGCCCACTTCTCCAATTCCGCCCATTTGTTTGTGAGAGGTTGTGCATTAATAACCCAGCTATGAGCGGCAAATTTAGATACTTTTTCTCTTACCGTTCTTTAGATATAAAAGAATCTCTTTTGTTCAACGAACAATCCTCCACTCGCGCCCACGTTTTGTCGGATGTTGTGTATTCATTACCAAGATGCTTGTTCCTAATTTGGAAAGCGTTAAAATTTTGGGTTATTAGACATGTGTAATTTGAAAAGCCCAGATCTTCCAAATGTTGTTTAAATCCCACATATTTTTACGCATAGTTTCAACAAAATCTCGTCCAGTAGCACCGTGAAGAGTAATGGATACATGGGACAGCCTTGTTTAACCCCAGCGTTTGTATTGGACAGCTCAAATGTCATGAGACTGCGACGAACTTGTAGCAATGCATTTGCATACATCGCATTAATCAGCCTTATTAATTTTAATGGTTCACCTTTTGTCCTTTCTGCGCCCCAGACAGCGCGACTTCTTAAAGAGTCGAGAGCTAAATAAAGTGATGTGCGCTATTCAACAGACTGTTTAGTTATGACCCGGATGGTGTTTGTCTGGTTTAAGCAACTCCGATCTCACCTAAAGCCTGCTTGTTAGTCGCGGAATGTTTGTTCTACACATTGTAGTCATTTAAAATGATGACGCTTAAGTCTATTCGTATTTTTCGCTTTATACTTCTCCTTCAGCTGCCATTCAAAGTCAAGTGCTGACTCTCTAATTCGGTTCCAGTTCAAGGCTTTCGCGTATGCTTCTGTATATTTCATAGTCATAGTTTTAACTAATGGTCGGTAGAGATCCTTGTGAATATTTGAGTTTTTAACATACCAGGGGGCAGCCGTGATTATTCGAAGAAGTTTATTTTGGCGCCTTTGAATTTTTCGATTTTAGTGGTGGAGGCAGTGCCCCATAACGGAAGATCGTGGCACCAGATTGACTTTAAAGTAGAGTTGTAAAGTAGAATATTGCAATCGAGACTAAAAACCAAATTTCGTCCAATAAGCCAAACTAATTGAATTGCTTTTAGTTTCATTTGCATTAATTTTGCTTCCACGTTTAACACCGATTTAGATGTATACCGAGACATCTAACGTGCGAATGTTTAAGTATTATTTGACTGTTGATTTTAATAGACTGGCATGTATCCCGACGAAAAGTAACTGTTATTTGTACTTTTTTTTTTTTGCTCATTGACCATTATCCTCGATTGTTTATATCACTTTTTCAATTGAAATATATGATCGTGTAAGTGTCGGTTCACACACGTCAAGTTTGACTCGTCAAGTCTTGAGTTTTTAGGAGAGAGTGGAAAAGAAATGGCATTTTTTTCCCTTCTCTCCTTAAAGCTCGAGACATGACGAGTCAAACTTGACGTGTGTGAACCGGCACCAAGTAAGGAGATGCTTCATGATGGTTTTCTTGTACACTTATGGTGTTTTCTTTTCTACAAAAAAATGTGCCTTTTTTTTTAAAAAAAAAGCAATTTGGTGTGTGTTTCTTAAAAATTTTGCTCCCGAAAAGCATGAGTTTTTTAGAATAAAACAATCCACCCTTTTCGGGAGCAAAGCAATTTTTAAGAAAAAGACACCAAATTGAATTTTTTTTTAAAAAAAGGCACATTTTTCTGTAGAAAAGAAAACACCATTAGAAAAGCTGTATCATTCGCAAATGTTGAAGTTTGGGTGCAGTTGCTTGTTGGCATGCCGAAGTATATATTAGGCATAATGTGGGGCCCAAGATGCTACCTAAGGGACTCCAGCGTCAATTGGCTGAGGAGAACTTAAAAAACCGGCATATTTAATGATAAATTTACGACCGACTTTGTTTCTTTCCAACAGCTGTGTGTGTTTGCTGGTAAGTTTAGCTTCAATTAATGTAATAAGCCTTCATGCCAGACTTTATAAAAAGCTTGCAAAACATCGATGTAGAGTGCAGAGCAATATTTTCTTTCTTACCAGGCTTTTCCTATGACGTTTACTATTTTATGGGTTTGTTCAGTGGTCTTGTGTTTTCTTCTAAAACCGAATTGATGATTTGTAATACATCTATTTTCGTTAAAATCACGTGTATATGGAATTAAAATTTCTGCTGACGTAGAAGGGTTTGTCGAAAGGAGTTTTAGGCAAATGCCAATACTTCCTGGTGCCTGTCTTCTTTTAAGTTTTAAGATATCGCCCTTTATGCCCTCAATATTTGAGTGAGTATCAAAAATTTTGGTGGTAATTGTTGCTAAAATAGTTGACGATGTAATGTTTTCCCATATTGTCCTCTTCAGTCACATAATTGATTCTCCCAAAATGCTGTCTTCACCAACGAGTTTGGTCTTCTGTATTTTTTTCTCATCTCTTTTTGATTGAACCCAATTTCCGCTTTTGCAATATTTCTTATCGAGTTACAGGTTTCCTCCCATTCTGTTATTTGAAAGTTTACAATCTCTTAATAGTTCTTCAATTTTATCATTTTATCATATCCATACGCAGCTTTTAAGCATTTGTATGTCTTTTTCGCCACGTTTATTATTACAAATTGGACTTAAAATCTCATCGATGTCCGAACATGGCTGATAGACTTTTAGAAACAAACAAATTTCGTTAAATCCTTTAATAATTTTTAAAGGATTATTAATTACGATGCGCAGGTCTTTTAAAATAAAAAAAAATTTATGGATCGTAAAATTTAAAAAAAAAAACAGCCAAAATGGAAATTTAAAGATTAAAAAAAAATTGAGATAACAACTGTGTTTATATACCAAACAAAAACAAATACTTTTGATCTAGTGGTTTTTCTACTTGAATCTCTAACAAATTCAAACTATAGAACGTTTATTTGGAATCAACAAACAAACCAACCGTAAAAAGCCAAAACATGAAAGGAGCCGAGCAAAAAAAAAATGGAAAGTAAATAGACACTATTCAACTAAAGGTTTCGACTTTAAGACGTTTCTTTACATAATTTTTTTTCTTTTCTTTGCACAACACGCATTTCCACACATTTTAGAGACAAAATGTCAACAAGATTTTCGCAAAATTTTCCCCTCTCACCAGCAAATACGACAAAGATACAGTCAGTTTATCAAACGCCAACTCGAATTGCCAAAATATTTTTATTGGAATTTTATTTTATTTCATTGGATTTTTAATGGTTTCATTCTGAATACAAACAACACACATCGAATTAAAAAAAAAAGAAAAAGAGAGAAGTTGTTGAAAGGAAAATAAAGTCAGTGGAAAAGAAACAGGAGCTTTAACAGCAGGACTGACTGACTACAACATTATGATTGTCAAACGATGCAAACAATATGCAAATTTAATGTTTCACTTTTATGGCAACCAAAGAACTTTATTTACACAATAAAAATGGTTGTATGAAGTTCGAATCTCATTTCTTCTCTGAATTCGCAAAACAATTTCGTTGGTTGGGGTGCGGCAGAAGCAGAAGCTGAAGTGGGAGGGGAGTTGGTTTGATGTCAATACTTTAGGTACACAAATGACAACCCCTGCAAGAAGTCTGACTATAGTTTATTATAATACTTGAACCCGATGTTTGTTTTTGTTAGCAAAAAAAAAAAAAAAAAAAAAAAACTCTGGCAAAAGGCGGTAGCGTTCACTTGGCGGCTAATGGAGTCAATTGATGTCATTTATCTTTTTCTTTGTTGTTGTTTAACTTTAAGAAAAACGAATGTTTGCAAATAAGTTAACGACAACAGCAACAACAGCAATTTACATGAAAAAAAAATGTTAATACATTTAGCCAGCGTGCGAATTTTCTTTGGTCTCACTATGAATCCCCAACTACCAGGGGTGGGAGGCAATCTCTTTCTATAGAAACTTTATTCTTGCATTCTTGCGTTTTCTTTCCATACATATCAAAAGATTAATTAGACCTTGATAAATTTGTCTATTTTGCAACAAATAACTTGCAGCATTTTAAGAAAAAAAAAAAAAAACAAAAAAAAAGAACTTTAAAGAAAATATTATTTCCAAGCTGGACAGCTTGTGCGAAATAGAAAACCATGGCTTAAAGACCGGCATCTGGAACGTGCGCGTGAGCAAATAAATCATTCTTTCACACAAATGCGAGATATGAATTCATAACAAATTTTTCATAATCCAATATACAGACAGACAGACAACAACAAATTCATAATGCCACAAATGCAACAATAATATGATCTTGGCAAATAAAACTATTTTTTTCTTCATTTGAGAGCAACACACAAAGATTGAAAAACAAAAATAAAAAAAGCAACTCAAGTGCAAAAAACGCCGCAAGTATAAGACGTCATAACACTTAAACTGTAACTAAAATCACGATTTGAGAGAATAAATACAACTTAAACGACAAGACAGTGAGTCAGAAAAGTAATCGAGAGAATTTAAATCTTTCGTTCTTTTTTTTTTAAGTTAAAAAAATTCCAGTCACTCGTATCCGAATATCAGGATCAAGCGAACTAATGGATCTTTTAATATTTTCTCTCTCTCTTTTAGGTCACACTGCCATACAAAATGTTTAGTGTATTGATAAAGTGGCTTCATTGCGACATGTTTTTTAGAACTAGTCCGGCAAACGTAAGATCTTCCGTTTATAAGAAGATACTTAATATTTTGGAAATGGAGATGGATAGGCCACACTTTAAGAACACATATCACCAGAATGGCACTTAAATGAAATCCCCAAGGTCCTAGAAAACGTGACGGCGCTGCGAAATATGGCCCAGGAAAAATGTCCACCAAATAATAAATGAAAATTGACCCCAAATTTGGGGCTATTTTTCATAATGCAATGTGACCCCATTTTCTTAATGAAAAATAACCCCCCAAAAAAAAAAAAATAACCCTAAAAATAAAATGAAATATGACCCTCAATTTGGGGTAATTCTTGATTATGAAAACTTACCTCAAAATTTATACAGCCCAACTATGTATGAATAAAAATTCTCCGGGAGTTTTTTCCCTTTTCCCATTTTGACAATTACATAGGAAAAATGGGAGAAGGGAAAAAACTCCCGGGGAGTTTTTATTCACACTTGGGCTAATAATGAATTTTAACCCCAAAAAAGAACACAAAGAAAGTTATATTAAACATTTTGGGTGGAGGTTCATATGCCCGAAACTAAAAATCCCAAATTTAGAATCCCGATTTCAAAAGCCGAATAAATATACAGTTTTGGTTTTAAAAATCGTACGATTGATAGCATGATAGCTCTTGGCCATGCGCAAGGATTTTTTCCTCTATAGTATAACGAACACCGGCTTTGCTTACTAAAGCCTTCGGCCGGGCGCAAGGATTTTACTCTCCATGATATAACGAACACCGGCTTCGCTAACTAAAGCATCTCTGCATACACGGCAAGGATTTTCTCCACTTTGGTAGAAGAATTCGGGGTTTTTATACTATTCGAAGAAACTTTTACATAAAATTTTATAAAACTTGTCTACAACTGTTTGGGGTGATTTTTCATTTCTTAAAATTTGCATTTTTTTTATTAGTAAACGAAAAATTGCCCCAAAGTAAAAATTGTGATTTAATTTGGGGAAATTTTCCATTCCTTAATATTGGGGTAATTTTTCATTGCACTTACAATGCAAAAACACCCTAACAAAAAAATGAAAAATAACTATAAAAAAATTGCCCCAATGTAAAATTTTGGGGAAGTTGTTCCCCAGTAAAAAATGTGCTGCGAAAGGAGCAGGTTTTATGTATGAATTCAGACCTCAAATCGCTTCAAACATGCTGATAGGATGCCTGATTTTTGTATGGGGTGTTCCCGGTTTGGAGGACTATTTTCTGCTGACAATAAGCGCTTCTTTTAACATGCAATCAAAGCACTCCTTAAGTGCTTTTTTAAGGGCGATATGTTAGCATAACCATTAATGTTTTTCTTATTTATTTCACTGGTTTAAATGCCTTTTTTCAATCATTTTCGAAAACCATAATATATTTTAATTTTTTTTTCGCTTTAAAACCTGCTTCGTTGTCAGCACTAAAATAGTATCTTTTTTGTATATTTCATTCTTGATCATTCACTGCTTTATAAGAGCTGTCTTACTGAAGCGCTCAATTATGCGCTTTTTCTCTTAAGTGCTTCAAAAAATTAAAATTTTTTTTACATTGTCACTTTCCTCTTTGGGCCATATTGCCTGGGGTCATTTTGCTCACCGCCAAACGTGACACATAGAGACGTTTGGTTAAAAACGAGCTCGAGTAATTTGGATACATGCTGGACGAAACGGCAGCTGAAGCTAGAAACAGAGTTTGTTGGATAAATCATGTTGAATCCCTATGCTTCATTGAGAAGTAAAGAGGAACGAAGAGAGAGAAATATTTTGTATGAGCTCTAACGTTTTTCATATGCATTTTTCTACATTTCAATTACAACTCTTTTCTTTCGATGTTGGGTTACACGGAAAACGACGATGCTAAACTTGGGAACAAAAGAAAAGTTAAGCGATTTTGGTAGGACTTTAATTCTTGTAACATAACCTAAACAATACAAACCATTAGGGCTAGTTGGCAGTGAGCTAGTCTATGAGTCAAAGGGTTGCGGGTTCGATTCCCACCAGATACTCTGGTCTGTTTCACTACAACGGGCTGAAGGTCTACGTTAATATTGCTCGGTAAATTTAGTTATAATATAATTTGAAATTTAATTTGAAACTCTTATTAAATAAATAAATAAAAAATAAAAACCATTTGGTGATATTTGATAAAGCAAACAACTGTCAGTAACCGTGATTAAACGAAAAACTAGCTATTTCCGTTTCTGGGAACGAAAAAGTCCGAATATTTGGTCATCTTTGCATAGACGTGATATTACAGAGATTCATAACGCTTTACTTGGGTAAAATCTCAGTTAGCAACCACAAAACTTTTAGTTTTCTAAAAAATATATTCACACTTTTATTAGCCACTGTAAAATGCATCAATATATACGCCCCCCTTCTCACTCCCCGCCAAAAAAAACCAATATATTACTAGAAGCTGAAGCCGAGAATCAGTCAGTATTTATTTAATTGTGGGTGTAACAATCGTCTGAAGTATAGTCTAAAAAAAACTACTGGAACGACCAAAAAAGCCAAATCAACTGTCCGACTGTCCGTCTCTCTCTCCTTGTTAAGAGATCCTAACAAGGCAATAACTGCACAAATAGGAAAAACAAAACGAACTGGAGATCTTATAACCAATCAAAACGAATCCTAAAACGAACAAAACAAAAATAATACACTTAAAATGTATTAGACAAAACAACATGCCACAATAATACTGACGACTGACCATTACAAAGTTCCAAGCCAAGTCACCATCATATGCATGAAAGCTATCAAAATCTCACCTAACTCCCTTTTTTAAAGCTCAATTTTTTCTAATTTTTTTTTTTTTTTTTTTTTTACTTTAAGGAAACTTCACATGCAACACGCGAAAACGTTTATTTGCAGCCAAAACTATGAGCAACAACAGATGTTTGATGTTGCTTTAGAAACTCATACGTGTGGTATTTGTTAAATGTTGCTGCTTCAAGTTCTCCACAATAATTTCGCTGTACAGTAAGTATGCCTTAAAAATACTTGAAATATAATAGAGGGAATTATCAAAACGTTCACATGGTTATTACTATATTTGAGATCTCTTTTAGTTTTGATACCCTACTCTATAGTGAGTGGTGTATAAGGGTATGTTAGATTTGTTATTTCGTGTGCAACAGAAAGAAATAGTCCTTCTGAATCCGCTTAAGTATAAATATTCTGGGCTATTAATTTGAAGTTGAAATCTTTCTTACATCTGCGTGATTGAATAGTGTTGGAACCATAACTTCAGTCATTGTTTTGACAATTATACAAAAGATAATAACGTATCACGTATGAACGGAGTGGCATCATGAAATACGATTGCAAAGATGTAAAGCTGTCGAAATAATTAAATAAAGTTTAAATTTACAAACGTAGATATGGGTTGGGACCTTTTTCATTTATTTCAGTTCCAGTGATAGCAAATAAGATGGAAGAATAATACGAACACCGCTTAGGGATCAAATTTGATCGAAATTATTTTAAAAATGCGTTCCGCAAAAATATCAAAATCGTCATTGCAGCTTTTGGCCAAGCTTTGGCGTTTCTTCAAGAACCCGACAATTAATTTTTTTTCATGAGTTCAATTTATTATTTATATGCAGTCCTAGAAACAAAATCCTAATGTCCTAATAATATTTGTCCAATTTACAATTTCTGTCGTAAGAATTTTTCGTTCAAATGAAAATACGATTTTTATTTATGCACTTGTGAATAGACAAATTTGTTGTAAAGATACTTTTGTTGATTTGCTAAATGTCAAAAATTGAAAAAACTAATTTAAAGTATTTTTCACTGCTTTATTTGAGCACCCATTTAACAGCTGATAGTTCGTTTTTGTTAAGTTTGCTTTAAAATTTCGTTATGAATCGTCTTGCACCAGAGCAACGGGTACAAATTGTTGAAATTTGTAATCAAAACAATTCTGTGAATGGGCTGAAGAACAAATTGACATTAATTTTGAATTTCCATTCAAAATTTTATTTTCCCATGAAGCCCATTTCAGAATGCAGAATTATCGCATTTGAAGTGAGGAGAATCCACTAGCTTTTGTCGAAACACCATTGCATCCACAGAAAATAACTGTTTGGGGCGCTGTATGGGCTGGCGCAGGCACTGGCCCATGTGTCTTCAAAAACGATGACGGACAGCATGCGAAGAGTTGTTAAAAGTTGATGTTCCAGATTGCGCCAGCATTGGCGGCCACATAGCAGAAATCATATTTCAACATTAATTCCATAAAATGTTCTTTCCAATAAATCCCGTTTCATTGGTATTAAATATATACGTATGTATGTATTTCTTTGTTTTATTATAATTTAAACTTGTGTCACTCTATAAAAAAAAAACACCCTTTATAAGTTTGTAATCTTAAGTGTTGCCATATGATTATATTTTTGCTGCATGGCATCACTGAAATATAATAATATTTCTTAAAGTTATTTACGCATCAATATCGAGTTAAGTATTTACAAAAAGTTTTAGTTATAAAAAAGAGTTAGGGTCCATGCTGGTGCCATGTATTATCAAAGCTACGGTTAAGGCTTTGGTTAAGAAGACTTTGCATTTTTTGGATAAACAATGTCTAAAATGGTATAAATTTCATCACTGACATAAAATCCTGATTTTATTTTAGTATGTAACTACTTTAATATAAAATTCCCTATAGTTTTTCAGCCAAATTATGAATAAAAATTTAAGGGGAGTTTTCTCACTCATCCCATTTTTCCTATATAAATTTAATTGTAAAAATGGGAAAAGGGAAAAAACTCCCCGGGAATTTTTATTCATAATTGGGCTGTTTAAGTATAATTGTCCTTTCGATACCGGAACAAAACAACACAGACTCATATGCGTAATAGATTAATAAATAATTTTAAACTAAACCTGATTAACACCTACGATTGTTAAAATTACACCCAATTCGGATAGTTACCCACGAAGTGGCAACACTGTTATATACTAAAAAGTCAACCATACAATTTTATAATGGATTTGATTTTCAGAAAAAAGTTTATCTGTACCCTGTCTACAAAATAGTCGATTTTGTATTTATTTATATAGGAGATTCACAAGGCAGTCATAAAGTTGTAAAGTCATATGTGTTAAAATAATTATAAGAAATATAAATGACTGCTGTGGGCAACCGCTTCTAATTTAGATCTCTACGGGACAGTTATGACGAATCAATTAGCACAGCATTAAAATTTTTATTTTGTTTGAAACAAAAAAATTTTTTTTTATAAATTGTAAAATATTATTTAGGACATTATGACGATATGACTTGATAGCACACCTTGTGAATACCCCAATAGTGTATATAGTAGTTATATAGAAGAAAGCTACTAAATAATGAGTGAAAGAAGCTATTAATTTTAAGAAAGTAGGCAAAGTTTTTGCTGGAATATTTATTGAAAAATTTTTATAAAACTCAAGAAATTTTTTTTAAAAAAATTGGACAATACAGGTCATTCCAGGCCGTCTGGCAAACCTAGAAGACACTGGAATACGCCTAAAGCCTTAATCAAAAACATTTTCTTTATTTAATATTTTGGTACAATTTTATTAATTTCAATTTTATATATAAATCACACCACTAAAATCCCATATAAAATTCATTACCGAAAACTTTTAATTTTTGTTAGAGGGTATCGAAGATTCCGCACAGTCAAATTTAGCATTCTCTCTTGATGTTTTTCTCCCCCAGTTTTTAAAATGGTTTGATTTTGTTTTAAATTGTGTTGAGCTGCATTTAAAATGAAACACTACAATTTAGACACCGGAAAACAATGAATTTGACAGAATCCTTTGAGGCACAATAGAATATCAAAATATTCGTTTCAATTTTAGCACTGGCTAGTGTTCGTTTTGAATATATGTATATCTATATCGTTGGTCTCAAGTAGAAAGGCCCTAACTCACATAATTGCAACTTTACAGGAGAAGGAAAAAACATATTAGAAACTGTATGTATCATAATGTAAAATGGCTTCTTCAGTTGCTTGTAAAACGGATAGTGCTTGTGACGAGGTGTAAATGTGGGAAATGTATTGGAATCACTTAAAAACTCAATTTCGAAAAAAATTCGAGTTAGGGCCTTTCTACATGAGACCGACGATATATATCTATATATTTTTTTTTTGTGATTTTAAAGTTTAGAAAAAAAGTCTATGCGTGGTAAAAAATATTGATATCAAAATAATTTTATTCCATTGACTTCATAAAGTTAGTTAGTTTTTAAAAGGAGAGTTGCCACATTTTAAAGAGAAGCTAAACTAAAATGGAAGGGAAAATTGTTTTTATTTTAAGATTTTTTTTTGGAAATTTTATGATACATATGTAATATAAGCTAAGATGGAGTGCCCAATAAATAAGTATTTATGTAAGGGTTCTCACCAAGAGTTATGCTGGAACCGAAGTCCCAGGAGATCCTGGCTCCCAAACCGGATTAATAGTCAGCCGCCATCTAAAGAGGTCTGTAAATTTTAAACTCTGCCAGATATTGACTGCACCAAAATTACCCGGAGGATGTAACACAAAAAGGTTAAATATTCTTTGGGGGTATCCCTAAATACACCCGGGGGTATTATAAAGTAAGCAGATGTGGAAAATATTTACATGAGCCCCTGTAATATGGCCTAAGCTCATGGTGGAGCTCAACTACTGGGTGATAAACAATGCGTTTACCAATCGCTCTGGAGTGTGGGGGCAACCAGTACACACAGGTTGCAATTTGAGTGTATAGTCCGGCAAGATTACACAATCTGCCCTTGTTAAGGAGCTATTTAACCTTCGCTGCTATTGAAAATATGCTTGAAGCAACTGTTAGGTAGCAACACCACCTAGGGACAATTCTTCACTCAGGCCGAACTCTCCCACAAGTGGTGAAGAAACAGCCCACGAATTTGGCTTTTAACCGCAGGCACCACGTGATCTCCGAAAGTATCTTTTAAAATAAAAAGTAAAATTCCCCGCAAATACAACCTTCCTAGTCAGTATGTTGTCGTGCCACACGGGCCACTGACTAGTGCTGACAAATTATTTTTATTACTCAATAATACTCAATATATTTCATGTGGTTACTTTAAGGGTTTTAGAGATTGTGTGAGAGCTTTTAAACTGAGTTGTAGTTTAAATGAGAGCTTTTAAATTTTCTATTGATCTTTTTTGACAAAATTCAAGACTGAAAGTATTGAAATACTACTCCAAAAAATGTCTAAATACTGGATACTCGTTACCCACAACTTAAAAATTTACCAGCGCAACTACTGACTCCCGTGGTACTACATCTCTGGTCAGCCGCTGTCTTAAGAGATCGTAAAGATCTCTTGACATCTGTCAATTTTGGATTTTTTCCGAGTACCAGGCTGAGCCTGAATCTAATTTAACCGGAGGATGTAAAACAGGCAGGTGATATATCCTTAAAGCATAGCCCTACATACCCTCGGGGGAATTATGAAGTATACAGTACGGACCATTGAAATATGTTCGT
The DNA here is from genome assembly GCA_949318255.1 of Pollenia labialis. Lineage (NCBI taxonomy): Eukaryota > Metazoa > Arthropoda > Insecta > Diptera > Polleniidae > Pollenia > Pollenia labialis. The sequence continues at coordinate 133,016,351 of OX439143.1, read as the reverse complement.
TGAAAGAAGATATTCTCTCTCTTCCCTTATGAACGCTGCCGGAAATGGCAATAGTGTTCGTTGAAAGGGGGTGTCCGCTAATCGAAGAAGTGTCCTTAAAGAAATACTATGACGACCAAGCGATATTCGTCGGTCTATTCTTTGAAATCAAGATTAAAGTTGCCAGAGAGGACCCATAGAGATAAAATTTGGCAAAATTAATTTACCAAGTTGGCCACTTATTTCACTTTTTAAACAGCCGTTTGCCTGGCGGCAGGGAATCATCTTGAAATGGAAAACTTGAGAAATATATTTTATATAAAAGTTTTGCCGAATAAAATTTTTGATTTCGACCTGATTTTTTTTTATTACACATATAAAATAGGTTTTTTTTATAGAAAATTAATAAAACCATCTGGCATCCCTCTAGAATCAACCACCGATTAATCATAACTGCAAAGTGTTTTCTTACACACTATAGTAAACAGCACCTTTAAAACGTCTGACCCTTAAGGTGAATACTCCAGCTACAAAAACTCCAAATACCATTATTATCATCTCTGGAAAAAAGAAGACGAAGAAGAAAAAATACTGTGAACTAAACAGCCAAAGAGTTAGTGGCTTTACATTCTCTTGCAAGTTGCAAAACTCAAATCATACGATGAGCACTTACAAAACTTAACTAAATGCACAACAACAACTTAAAAGCAGCTACTAAAATTGTTGCAGATCAATAATACAAGATGTTTATGCCGCCTCTGAAGTAAATTAAAGTCCAGCGTTTTACGTTTAGCTGAGTGAGGAATGAGTAGTAGTGACTGAAGTATGAAAGTATGTGCAACATACCACCTCCTTTAGAATTAAATATGTTAGAGCCTACTTAAGAAAAATGAGTATGTATGAGAAAGGAAAAATTGTTAAGGTAAAATAAAAAAAAAAAACAAAATAAAAAAACTACAAAATATTTATAAAATAATAATAGACATATAGAGAGCAAAGTCAAGTTTGAATGGATCTTGGCGTTATAAAGCAAGCGATGTTGTTTTTTTTTCTTCTTCAAATTTAAAAGAAAAGTAGAAAAATGCTACATAACACCCACTTTATGAGAATCAGTGAACAAAATAGCACTAGGTGTTTAGGAAAGTGGTTTACACTGGCTAAGAAATCAATAAGGCAGCCAATAAACATTTTCTTATAATGGGAAGCACTAAAAGAAAGTTTTAAAAATTAAGCGCACATTTGGAAACTCAATATATAAAATTCAAGTCTTCTGTAAGCGAAATGGTAAGCGAAACTTTCATCTTTCTCCCTTACAAACCTGCTTCGTTGGAAGCCACATTTTTTATTGGAATGATTAATGATTTCATGCTTTGAGAACTCTGTAGGAGCTTCGGTTAACAGAGAATCCAGCGATTTTAAAAGAATGCAAAAACAGTTCATTAGCGAATATTTCATGTAATTAAATTTACTGTTTAGTCTGTCTATCTTCCAAAAGGATAGTTAGCCTATATTTTCACTTGATTAAACGTTATATTAATTTGATTACATTTTTAATTAAACCTGATTTTGTTTTTGATTAATGCTTTAATTGGTGAAAAGTTTTTTTTTGCACGGAAAAAAAGTTTTCCAAAATTTATTCAATTAAAAAATTAATCGGTGTACTTTAATTTTTTCAATTAATTTATTGTTTGCTGCAATTAATTTTTTTATTAAAAAAACCCATAAATTTAAATGTTTGTGCATATGTTGTGTTTTTTTAATTTATGCAATTAATTTTTTAATTGACTAAATTTGTGTGGCATGTCTCGAAAATACAAATCCGTTAATTGATATGAACAATTCTTTTGCAGAGGCAAAATTACTAAAATATTTAATTGTCTGAACGAATTGTTTAATTAAAGTCAATTTTCTATTTTTTCTGTGTGTATTTCGTTCGTTTGTACAAACGTCCATTGACGTAACCCATTTTAACCTATTCAGCTTGAACATGATTTCGCATGCTCGCTGTCATGTTCATAAATTTGCCAAGAAGTTACAATGTCTTAATGAACCCGAATGAAAATTAAATAAAAATTAATTTAATTAGTGCCTATTCACATTAAGCGATTATTGTCGCTGAAAATTTTGTCGGTTCTACTTTAAAGCTGTTTTTGCGTTAACATTGTGCGTTAGTACCTGATTTGCGACCGAAGTTAAATACATTTATCGTCAAATAAAAAAAAAACCAATAAGAGAACGAATGGGGGAATCGAAGAGAACACTTGTGTACCCCTCTTAAATCCTCTATCCCCGATCGGCAATAAAGTACGAATTGTACAATGTAAACGGGCACTTAGCAAACAAATTTGAGAAAATCTCTTCAAAGCATATCCGCTATCAGTGGCCGTATTCTGTAATTCGCTAAAGCTAAATCTCTATCGCTAAAAATCTAAAAAGTTGATTTATCGATTCTTGGCTACAATTGCAATAAAAATTTAATTCGCCGCAATTTTAGCTTTTAATTTCATCGCTAAAATTTTTCAATTCTGTATTCTCTAAGGCATTTTAGCGATCGAGATTTAGCTTTAGCTAAGCGAATTACAGAATACGGCTGCTGGTCCTTCTAAATATAGGCTACGGTCAATTGTTGTCTTACCACTTGTGGCGGTAAGATTTTTAAGTATTTTTAATGTTTCAAATCGTTTGCAAAAGTCATGGTGGCGCATAAGTACTGTTATGATTGATTTAACGAATAACTGTTTTCTTTCTGAATTTATTTAACGTTGGCGTTTATTAAAATTTTGATTATATTTCGAAAAAATGTTCACATTATGTTTTGAGGACAATACCTTTGAAGTGGTGCCCATTGTTTGCTTCAACCTGTCGTCCTTTTTCCAGAGCATTTCCCATAACTTTTCTTAGCGCCCTCACTTCTTCTCTGATATTCGCCTTAAGCTGTTGGATGGCTCTTGGCTTATTGACATATGTACATCTTACCGTTTAGGTAACCACAAAGAAAAAAATTCGGGAGCCATTTAATCAGGCGAATGCGGAGGTCAGTGGCCAAAAACGCCATATTCAGGCATGTCACAGAAATCAATTCCTATCGACAGTGATTTCGTTTTATGTGAAGGAAGATACGAAATCTTTTCCACTTTAGATGGGAATTGATTTCTGTGACAGGCCTGATTCTTTGAACGAGCTGTGGCTTGATCATGTTAGAAACACAATTCGGGATTGTTCTTTGCCTCGGCCTTGTAAGACTTCCCAATGAATACCCAGTATTAAACGCCATTCATTTTGACCGCAATTTCTTCGTCGTTTTCGAAAAAAATTTGTTTAACAAAAATATGTGTATCTTATGGTGTTTTCTTTTCTACAAAAAAACGTGCCTTTTTTTAAAAAAATGCAATTTTTAAGAAAAAGACACCAAATAGAATTTTTTTTAAAAAAAATGCACATTTTTTTGTAGAAAAGAAAACACCATTAGTGGGTGCAATTTATGTTCAACTATTATTCTTTGATTTTGGGTGCCCCATATTCTTTAATTGTGGTTGTTCACGTGACCATTAAGGTGAAAATGGGCCTCAAAGGTTATTTTTCGATACGATCTTTGTATCTGAATAATCGAAAACTGCCAAATTTAAAAATTTTCATTTTTTGTCCAGTGTAAACGTTCTTAGTTTCAGTTACGTGCCATCTAACGATTTCTATATGAATAGTTTTATGCCAAACATCATCATATTGATCTCAAATAACCACTTTAAAATTCACAATATTATAGTTATAAGCACGCGTTTAAGTTTTATGCTTGTTTCTTTTATTTTTGTGGAAACCTTAATTCCACATACTACATGTTTAAAAGTTCAAAAAAAAACAAAAAATAAGAAACGATATGATGGAAAAAATAGTTAAAATTTTACGCGAAAAAAGAGCCATAACTGTTGTCCAAAATTGTAGGTTTAAGTATTAAAAATAATTCCTTTTTTTTCTTCTTCTTTTTTTAAAAAAAAAAGTTCTTTTGGGATAAATCTAAAACGTGAGATAAACAATGATGAGGTGTTTAAACATGATTCTATTTTAGTTCTTTTTTTCGGGATGAAACAAAAACATTTACGTCAATGGAAGCTTGACGAATGACTTAAGTAAATATTTAAAAAGATTTTATATTTTTGCAGAACAAGATAGCAAAAGAGAAAAAGTAAACAAGAGGTTAAAAAAGGAATTTTGTGGCCATAAGAAATCATAAAACACCTCAAAGGAGACCAATTTTTTCTTTCGTAATTCCTAAACAAAAATAATCATTTTTATTAAAGATTCGCTCTAGTTACTGTATCCATTGATGAGTTAGAATTAAAAGATATTTCGTAAAATCTTTATAATTTTCTTATTCTCACCTTGATTATAGGAAAGCAAAACAAAAAAAAAAAAAAAAAATCGATTAAAATCTAAAATCTTAAGTATCGTTATTAGTATTTTATAAAGAGCTGAATGGGGATTATTTTAAAACTTTGTATTTTATCGTTTTAGTTATTTTCTAAATAAGAGTTAGTTCAACTTATAAGGAAGTTGTTATGGAACTACATATTTACAAATTCAGGCAAAACCAATAAAGTTTACGGTAAGTATTAACGTTAAACTTTAACGAAGGCCTTAACATTTATAAAGGGTATTCTAATAGGAACTGCCGAGCTTTAAGAGTTTATAGCGGCCTTATTGGGGAAACTTTAGTGTTATACATTCAGTTTTTTTCTAACCAGGCGGTCTGGCAAGGCTGTCAGCTATTAAACATCTGTCATCTGAAGTGTCATTTATTTACCCTGCAGCCACACGATCAGGATTTTCTTGATAGTCGTTTACATAAACTGTTTGTCAAAATTTACATAAATCGAAAGCTGTGACGTAGGCTGCACATAATTTTTTAGCAATTTACTTTCCAGATGTCATCAAGAAAACAATTTATGAAAAAAATAAGAAACATTTTCTTTTAAAGCTTGTAAACTGCTGTTAAATTGAACGTAAAATTACCAAACAAATGGAAAGGTAATTAAAAAAGTGTAAAGGCCAGTGTTACCGTTCAAAATTTTCAAAAAGGGGCACAAAAAGGGGATTTTCAAAAAAAAAGTGTCACAAAAAGGGGAATTCTGAGAAAAAAAGGGGCAACTTTAAAAACAGGAAAATTTAAAAAAAAACGTATGTATTTATTAAATTATTTTCATCGAAAACTAAACTTCCTATTTATAAAAAAATACATTATAGGTATAAAATACAAATTGTTTGGGAAAAACACACACATATATATATATATACATATATACATATATCGTGAAAATACATGTCTTGTTTGCAAGTAAACGATAATGAACTGTTGCATAAAATTTTTATTTCAATTATTTATACAAAAACAGTTACTAATTACTTGTAAATAAAACGAGCTTGAAATAGTGTAATAACAATACTTACAAAAACAAAAAATACTTCATAATATGATTTGATACAAAAAAACTTTACATTTAAATAGATAGAGATATGTATATATGTAAGTATATGTACATAAATATTTGGCACTTGGATTATTTTACTTTTTTACCAAAAAAATTAAGTTACTAAAAAACCTCGAGGAAAAAGCATATAAAAGTATTGATAGGAAGATAGGAAGATAGTTAATATCAGGTACAGATCCATTTTTTTATAAATTGCAGTGTAATGTTGTTTCTTCAACTATTAAATATCTATTTTCTTGAAAACGTAAGTCTATATTTATTAATCAATTCATCACTTGGAATCCAATCTTCCAAGTCATTTTGATACAAATTTAAAGCGGATAACATAGACTGACAGGTATCTACTTTCAGTCTATTTGTCACTTTATTTTTTAAATATGCTAACTTAGAAAAAATCCGCTCAGCGGATGCACTACTATGTGGTAAAGTAAAAACATACGAAGCAAATTTATACAAGTTTGGATATAAATTGTCACCCAAACAGTTTTTTAAATTGCCAATTTCGTACCAAAATGTTTCAGGCTTAGATATTTTAAAAATTGCTTCATAGCTTTTATCTTTTGATCTGGTCTCTAAAAGTTTGAACTCTTTTACAAAATCATCTGGGTTAGAAATTATATCAATAAAAACGGTAACAATTTCAAAGTAATTTATGTCTTCAGCTGACTTAATAAATACTGGATCTAAAACCTTTAATGAACTCAGCCTCTTATCGCTAATATTAATTCTTGATAAAATTTTTTGCACAGCTTTTGGTAAAACAGTAAAATGTTGTTTTTAATTTCTACAATATCACTACTTAAGATGTTGTTAGTACATATTTCTAGCTCGACTTCGTGGCCGATATATATATTAAGAGTTTCTTTTATATGCAGAACATCGACAAAATCAATTTGTTCTATATTTGTTTGCATAACATACTCTTTTTTTAAAAAATTTTTAAAAATATCTAATACAATATACAATTCGTGGATGAAACTAAATATGTAATTTGTGATGATTCGTTTTGAAAATAAAGGTTTAATTTATTTATAATATTTAATACATATACTAGAAATTTGAGGTAAATTTTATTGTTAATAGATAGCCCTTCCTGAACTATTTTAATTTTTTCCAAATTAGATGCTATTTTCTCTTCAAATTGAGCTTGGATTCATTGATTGACAGTATAAAAAAAATTTGGTTCAAAAAGCGGCAAAAGGGGCACAAAAAACTACAAAATGATACAAAAGGGGATTTAAAACAAAGGGGTCAAAAAAGTGGCACGGCAGTCAAAAAGGGGCAAAAATGCGACTTTAGTCGCATAACGGTAACACTGGTAAAGGCCCAACCAGATCATGCATGTATTAGCTTAAGCAATTGTCAAAAACTAACGAAAAGTCAAATAAAGCATATAAAAAAATACTTTTAGGTGGCCTAATGTACTTAATATCTATTTAACCATTGTTGCATATTTGTGCAATATTTTGTTTTTTTGCGAGCACTTCAAACTAAAATGTACCAAAAAGTCCAACCGTGTATTTGTTTATTTTATGCTATTTAATTTGTAAAGAAACTTACTTCGAAAGCGGTGGGTGGTTCAAACCTGGCCACCACCTTTCGAGCATATCTGGCAGATTATGGTAGTTATTGCTGTAATTCTTATACGCTTAACAGTTTTATTTGGTTAAGTATCTTTAGTTTTCCTAAAATCTTTATGGATGAAGTTTCCTAATGATCTGGCCTAAGCAACCAGTGAAATGCGCATAGGAATAGCTTATCCTATCAACAATAAATTTCAGTGTTTTTTATCAAATAATAAAAATTGGGAATAAAGCACGAATAACAAAATCATTTAAATTAAATTTTGTTTTCCCACGAAAATTATTTTGATAGTAGTTATGAGCGACATACTGCGAATGGAAATGGCAAGATTATAAAGAAATCTAAAAGTATGGCTTCTTTAAGTGAAAGTATAGCGGATAATCCGAATGGCAACCGACTTTTTTGACCTACAATTGAAGATTATGAATATTTTGACAATACGGTTCCACGAGCCACTCAACACGGCCGATTTTTTTTTATTGCATGGAAAGTTTCCAAAAAAGCATAATTTCATGTTTTGGCGACACCAATTGTCCACCAAAATCGTGCGACTTTACGCCGTTAGACTTTTATTTAGAAGCTACGTCTGCTCGGATAATCACCCCATGTAGGAGCATTTCCAAACCACCATTCGTTACGTTATCGCCGAGAACCGCCGTCAACAAACAAAACTGCCAAATTAAAGACGATATTAATTTACACGAGATGCTTCGGAACTTTAAATCCATAATGAAAAAGTCTGGTGCCTGATTCTGACAGTCGTGATCCAGTTCTTTCTCGATTGGAAAGCAATTTAATATTTAATTATTTCAGTCAATACTGAACGAATCGGAATTATTGTTGCAGCATTCATTTGAGTTCCACAATGCTGAAATAATAATATCGATTAGGCCCCAGTTTTTAATGTAAATTTTGAGCTGGCGATGTCATCGGTCCACATTATTCAATTTCTAAGCATAATTACGTTTGGTTGTAATTATTTTGCTTAGTTTATTGAGTTAGAAAAAACAAATGTTTCTTTTCGAACTGCTAGACTTAGAAAGAAGTCACAGCCTTTTCTAAACAAGAGCGAATGGCAGAACGTTTTCTTCCGCTTGGTTTTAACGCTGATATGCCATACCCAAACAAGAGCGTCAACGCTGTGTCAGCATAATAGAAATACAAAAATGGAGATAAAACCGCTATATTGACCAAAGAATAGTTAATTTGCCATTATTTATCAGTAATAGCGGCCAATTTCACTTTTAAACGCACTGAAAAGCTTTGACGCCGCGCTTTTTAGGAATGCCTTATTCAATTTTCATGGTCACGAAAATTTTTGACAACTATAAAACGCATGCCGCTAAGCAATTCTAATAAGAATTTTTTTTATTAAATTTCGAAAAATTTTTCGTAATTATCTACCCTCAAGGCTGTTAAAAATAGTCTGTAATTATTTATTAAAACTCTTCAAAGCTTTTTGTAATAAAATTTTCTTTAATTATTTTCTCTTCTATTTTATCTCTTTTTTTACATCCTTTCCCTAAAAAAAAAATCAATAATTTCCTTTATAAGCAAAGTTTTCTTGAAGAAACAGCAAGAAAAATATTAAAAAAAAACACAAAAGAAAATAAATAAATTGAAGCGAAAAAAAACAAGTAAAAAAATCAAGAAAAATCAACAAACCACTTGCTAATGAACTCCTTGTCTTTACTTTTGATACATAATGAGCAAAAATATTACAAAAAAGAAGAGGAAAATTTTCAAAACTAAAAAAAGAAATATGAAAACTCCTTCAAACCATTTCAAGTTACAAATTCAACAAATTTGCCTTTGGGGTAAAAGTACCCTTCTCACGACGAATGCGAACGATTTTATTTTAAGTCTTTAAGCAAATATAATGAAAATTTAAAAAAAAAAAAACTAAAAATGATGGGTGTATTAGAAAAAAACATCCAATTGTTTGAGTTAAAGTTAATTATTGATTTTGCTTAGTAAAATTAACCATTCAAGAGATATACTTAGCGCAATTTCCTATAAAGTAAGAAATTTTGCAAAATTGCTTACGAAATAGTGAAATTTCGTAGAATTTTCTTTAGCCGGGGTTCTCACTGTGAACATTTTGTTTCGAAAAGTCTGAGCTAATTGGTGAGAGGGGAGATAATAGGAAAGGGAGATAATCAATAAATAAATTCTTCACGAAAACTTTCATAGTGTGAACCCAGTCATAAATCGAAAATTGCGTAATATTTTTTTTTTTTAAAAACGAGTAACTTTACAAAATTTCCTATAAATTGAGGAGTTAACTAAAAATAAGAGCAATTTCGCAAAATTTCTAAAAGAAAATTTCAGTTTCCCACAATTTTTTATACAAAGGTAAATAGAGAAATTGTACAATATTTCTTTTAAATTCAAAAATTTTACAAAGCTTCGTATAAGTCACAAGAAAAAGTTCAAATAAATCGGAAAGACTTGCAAAATTTCTATAAATTGAGAAAAAAATTCCCATAAATTAAAAAATGGCCAAAATCTTCAAACAATTTTTCTATCAAATGAAACATTTTCAAAAAATTCTTATAAAAAACGGAAATTTCTTAAAATTTTTTACAAATCGGGATATAATACAAAATTTTCTTATAAATTTAAAAATTTTAAAAAACTTCGTAAAGAAAAGTTTTGCAAATTTCCTATAATTTTTTTTTTTGTAAAAAGTTCCTAAAAAATTCTTTACAAAATTTCTAATAAATTTTAATATTGCCCAAAATTTTTAAACATTTTTGAAAAATTGTGAAATTTTTTAAAATTTCTTACAAAATAGGGAAATTTCCTATAATTCGGGAAATGGCGTCAATATTTCCGTAAAACAAGTAATTTTACAAAATTTCCTATAAATTGGGATATTTGAGAAAATTTCTTACAAAATAGAGAAATTTCCCATAGTTGGGAAATTTCGCAAAATTGCCTATAAATCGTTAAAATGTACAAAAGTTTCAACAAAACGAGAAATTTTACAACATTTTCTTTAAATTTTTTTTTAAAACATTTACAAAATTTCCCATAAATTAAAAAATTTTCCAAATAGAGAACATTTTTAGCATTTTGCAAATTTCGAACCACCAATACCAGTGGTTAAAGATTGATGTTTGACTGTTGGCTGGTGGGTACCGCAGTGGTGCAGAGGGTAGAACTGCAATGAATTCTGATTATGAGAATGTGGTTAATTTCTAAACATAAATTCCACCCGAGTTCGAGCCCCAGCTCAGCCAAGAATAAAAATTATCAATAAATTTTAATTAACTTTTTGGTCAGTAAAAATAATTTAATTAAAATTAAAGAAAATTTTAAAAATCTTGTAAGTTGAAAAAATTTACAAAATTTTTTTTCTATCAATCCCCGAATTTACAAAAATTCCTGCACTCATAAAGGGGAAATCACGATGGGTAGTGCAAATTGTGCAAACGATGCAAATGCGTACAAAAATACACACATTTGCACAACACAACAACAAAATGTACGTATATGCAATTTGCTCTATTTTACTTCGTTTGCACTAAAAAAACCATGAGCATAATTAGTAGTGCCTATTTGCTACGTTGCCAACAAATGTACACAATAACATTCGACATATGGAGCGCCATATTGTTTTTAAGAAAACTTATAAATTTAACACTTTCGTAGGTTTTATTATAAAATAGAGAATTAAATTTAAGTTAATTAAAAAGAAATTTATTTATTTTAATTTGCTTGTAAACAAATGCAGATTTTTGCAGTGCTGCCAGAAGTTTTTAGTGTTGCCAGAATAAATTTTTAGACAAATAGCACATTTGCACAAAAAATAAAAGTGGTATGCTCACGATCAATCATAATATGCACAGCAAATATACACATTGCAAATTTTCACAATGACCATCGTGATTACCCTTATAGAAAATGCATCTTCATATTGATAACATAAAGAATTGTGACATCAATGTTATTACAAATGGCATCAATGAGGCAAAATGTGACGTGAATTATTCTTTGACCAACGTCATCATATCAAATGTTGTCATAGTTTATGCGTCACCAATGCTTTGACAACAGTGACATCAAATGAATGCCATATTTTGTGTATTATAAAGTTTATTTTTTGTTTACAAAGTAAAATAACAAGCTAAAATTCCCATATTCTAATTGATTAATTTATTTAGTTAAATACATACAATTTTCACAAAAACTTTACAAAACTTCGTAAAAAAACTAAACAAATTTGTTTAAAAATAAAAAAAATTTAATCTCAAAGACATAAATAATCAAGCTCGAGGTCAAAAATAAAAAAAAGAAATTTTATAATTAAAACATTTTTTACGAAATTTTTTTTCCTTTAATCGACAAATTTTGCCTATAAAATTTGAATATCTTCCAAAATTTTCTATCAAATTCTTACAAATGGAGAAGATTTTATGAACAATTTTCTAAAAGTTAAAAAATTTCGCAATATCAAAATCAAAACCGTCAAAATGTTTGTCTTGAAAAAAAAAATTAAAGTAAAGGCTCGGTTCACACTATGAAAGTTTTGTTTCAGAAAATCTGAGTTTATTGATGAGAGGGGAGAGAATAATAGCTCTCTCACAAATAAACTCAAACCTTCTGAAAGAAAACTTTCTTAGTATGAACCCAGGCAAATATTGCAGAAAGTTAAAAATAATATAATTGTAATTATTTTTAAAAGTTAAATAAAATTACTTTTGGAAGATGTTTGTTTGGATTTAAGTTATTTTTGGTTTCGTTGCTTATTTTTAACAATTCTTTCATTTCAAGACTATTTGCATAATTTATATAGATTTTCAACTAATCAAAAAAAAAAAAAATAACCAGAATGTGTGTATAAAAATATGAATGAATGTTGGTATATAAAATAGTGTATGGCAGACTCCCTGATGGTTTATGTTTAAAGCACTCTGCCATCATTTAACCCCCACTTCTTCTGAAATGAAAATAAATAAATAAATAAATACAAATTCAGTCCAGTACATTCTTGACGTTACTTACGCCTGTCACACCAATAAGGTGGTCGGTCATACATCTTTTCTTTTTTGTTGTTGTTGTGTTGTTGTGTTTTTTTTTCTTTTTTTTTTTGGTTAAAGCAAATACTCTTTCTCTAACTCGCTGTTTAAGTTACTTAGTTATCCTTCTAGCGACATAATGCAAACATACACGAAGATGTGTTTGGAAAAGCGCGGTGTTCACATTCATTTTCCTTTAAATAATCTCCTACCCCTCTGCTAAGAACGCAGTCAGTTCGCCTGCCATCCAGCCAAACAATGTTTAACGTCCGTTTTTCTTTGTATAACTGTCGGTCTTACTGTCTGTCTGTCTGTTGGGCTGTTAGTTCCCTGAATCTGTAAAATTTAATAGCAAACATGCCACCCATTTAATAATCATCCCTAAACAAATTTTCAATCCACATGCAAATGAATTTTTTTAAATTCTTTTTTAGAGGATTTTTTTCTAAGGACTTTGTTTTTTTTATCCAAAATAACAATATTTTATACTTTAGTCCTGATGTGTTCCTGTTTATGTTACTTTATATGTTGAGTATGCAGCGTATGCATGGATGTGTAAGTGTGAATGTTTGTGCGAGTGCGTGTATAGTCCCCTGGCCGCTCGGGGAGTCATTTGTAGTTAAACGAAGATGAAGGTTTTTCAATTGAAAATTAGTTTTTTTTTGTTTTATTATCATTTTTGGGAGAGATATATTCTTTCCGTTTTCTTTTAAATATCTTTTGTTTTTCAATTTTGCATTGAAAAAAAAAATTATACGAATTAAAAAAGCCAGTAGAAAAAATTACACAGTGATATAACACGACTTATTTTATTTTAATGCATTAAAGGGTCTTTTTAAGTCCCTATGGCACTTAAAATTGCAAAAATTAACACAAAAAATTAAGTTTTAATCAAAAAATATTTTATTCAAAAGATCAATTCATGGCATTAACATTTAAAGAAGATTTTCGGGCACTTGGGCCATCCAAATTAGGGCTACCTTTTGCGAGTTTTGCTGGCCGTAATTCACACATAACAAGAAAATGTTGCCTCCAAGGTGTCAATGCAGTTGTTTTATCAGCATAAGGCACAGAAAGTAATCCAGAAGTTTAAAATCACACGGCTTGGAGGACAATTGACGGGTTTATTTCTTGAAATTAGATAAGCGCCTAAAATTTATTTTAATAAGTCGATACTTGCGCCTGCCGAATACCAGCTATCGCTGTCCTTTTGAAATCAGAGCTCGCCCAGATCAATGCCATCTACATTTCAATCATGAAATTGATCATAGTACGACTACGAACTTTATTGATCTTAACGTAAACTTCGGCTTAAGTTTTTAAGAAATAAGGTCCGATGATGCCTCCAGCATTAGTGCCCATATATTGTACGTAGATTAAAAACAAATTACTGTGGTAGCACTACGATAAATGTTGTCAGATTTATATGGTCCTATTGGAAGTTTAAACGCCCAATTTAATGCGTTCAAAGATGGTTAAGATGATTACTGATCTAAAGATTTGCCGTTTAAAACACATTTAACACCAAAAATAGAGTTAAACTTGCACTGATTTATTAGCCTTAAGACTAATTTCCTGATTGTCCGGCTAATAGCGAAAACTATACATATTTGTTTATTTTCAAGGAGGAGTGGCACCTCCCATAAAAATACACTATATATTTCTGTATTACTTAAATCAGTAACAGAAAAATTTTTAAAATTTTGTTCAAAAAGAAGGCTCAATTAAAAAAGTGGGCAGAGCCACTTTAAATTTCTTTGTATCTAGCGACCGGTTAAGTATGAAGTTTGTCATTGCGTGTGCAACTACATATTTTGGATCCTTGAGCATTTCTAAACCGAATTAGCCACATCCGGATATCTGTCTGTCTATTGAAAACGTGTTAACGTCTGAAAGCCTAAGTATAAAATAATATGCTGACTCTGCTGAGCAATCAAATATTGAGAAACAGCAGAATCGGTGTAGTAAAACTATTATGGACCCAGACGTTAGATACACTTAATAATACTCTAAATTCCGTAATTTTACAAAACTTTTCTTACTGTCTTTAAGCGAATTCGCTTAATTTTGTCCATATTTTAAGAAATTTTTGTTTGTTTTTTTTTTTAATTTATTGTAAAGTGTCACTGGTTTGTGATGTTTTCTACAATAAAGAAATAGAAGCAGCGCACTAAATCTATTCATTTTTATCTCTATTTTATACAATTCTTCTTTCTTTCTTATTAAACTCGTGCTCTAAAGTCCTTTTTTTGCTTTTAAATGAAATGAAAAAAAAATTCATTACATCAAGTCACACTTTGTGCACACAAAACAGGCAGGACACTCTGTTCGAGCATGAGTGGATTCTTTTATTTCAAACGTTAATTTTTATTGCATGTAAATAACGCATCAAAAATTTTAAGATTTTTTTTTCTCTCTACTTTATTTTATTTCTTTACAATACTTTGCGGATAGAATATTAAAAAAAAAAACAGGAAAATACACCAAGTGTAATTTCCAATTAAGGGGGAGTGGGGGTTGGGGTCCTGAATGTGAACACTTTTTTATGTATTTTCCATAAATGAATATAAATACAGTCAGTCTGAGTGGAAGTTTTTAAAGAAGGAACACAAGCAGGAAAACTGATGAAAGAAAGTAGAATGGGATTTACTACATGCTGTTGGCAAACACAAAAGAAAAATGAATTTTCTACTGTGTCTACTAATTTCATTAGATCAATATTATTTAAGCTGAAAAGCACGTCCAAGTGCTTCAAAAGTTTTCCATTTTGTTTTACTAAGCAAGAAAAGTGCCTTAGACTTGAAAAATGTTTATAAAATTTTAAGAGATAAGACTTGAAAAACAATTCTATATGAATTATTTCTTTAAAATTAAAAAAAAAAAAATGGTGTGGTGAGTATCTTAAAAAAGTGGTGAATTTCTCAGAAGTGTGGTGAATTTTGGAATTTTGTAAAATGTTAGCACAATTTGGAAAATTTCTTTTAAAATAAAAAAAAAATTGGGGCAAATGTCCGTTTTTTATAGAAAATTGTTCAGTATCGTTAAAACATTGTTCAACAAATTTTCTTGCCAGTTTTTTTTCTTTACATATTAATAAATCTGTGATAAATTTCCACTTTTACTTAACAATTTTTCAATTACAAAATCCTGTATCGTCTACAAGGAGAACATATTTCATCTAGCTTGGAAAAAATATATCTTTTAACATCACTTAAGGTAACTACAACAAATTAATTTACTATAAATTGTAGATTTTTTGAAAGTAATATGGCGCCTAGCGGTCAAAAGTTTACAACAACAATAACTTTAAGTAACCATATCGTCAATACAACAACATGCACAAGTTCAATATGATCCAAAAGATACAAGGAAAAGGGTAATTCACGTAAAAACCGATCACGAACAAATCAATAATAATCTGCTGTGTGCCACAGTCACAGAAATTGGTACGTTGAAAATGATATGCAACGCATATTATAGACGCTTGTTAAAAGAAAAATCCCAGCTTCAAAGCTGCAGTTTTAACCGCCAGTAAATAAGAATAAAATAAATCGCAGGCGATAGAAAAATAACTATTGAATTCTATTAAAAGTTGCCACAGAAAGAAAAAACACACGAAGCAATTGCCGGGCAAAAAACGCTTTTGATCTCAACCGCTTAAACTCGTATGTAAAAATAAAAGCCGCAGCAACAAGTTGCCTTTTTTAAAAGCATCAGAAAAATACACAATAAAAGAAATTCAGCAGGGCATATTGTTGAAATATTTCAATTAACTTTTTATTTCTTTAATCCCTCCTTGTGCCGCCTTCCCCCCTCAATTTTCAGAAAACTTTATATGAAATGAACATTTAGTTAAACTTTTTTTTTTTTTAATTTTTGTAGGATTTTTTGCTTGTTGTTTAAATGCTTAAGAACAAATAGCAACGAATACATTTAAACAGGTAGATATTCAAAAGCTTGGCCCCATTAAGTTAAACGTCGAATAACCGCAGGAACGGGCCAAAACACACAGAAAAATAAATAAGCAAACAAAAAAACTATTGAAAAAAACAAACATAAACAATGGTTTGACAAATCGCTGAAAATTGAGTGCGCAAAAATATTATTTTCAATTTTCAACTCTTATGGACGTTAAACAGTGGGGTATTTTAGGTAAAAAACGAAGTAAATGCGAAAATTCTACAGATCTTAATGATGGTATACCAATTGGCTTTTAATATTTTTCTAATGTCCGAATGGCTCTTTTACAATTCGTCAGCTCATTATTTGTTTGACCTACCGACCATTTAAAAAATAATATATATTTGGAATGCTCCCTTTCTGAATCTAAATCCTGTTTCACGAAATTTGTTACTGTTATTAAACAGGATCTTAAACATTTATTTTGCTCCATATCAACTATTCTTAAGTGTTTAAAGTATTGCTTTGCGTTGCACGCCACTGTAAATATCGTAATTTTTTGATCATCCTATATTGGACCACAACATAGATAGCGTGACTTAAATTTAAGCTCTTTAAGGCCAAAATGAGCTCTGTAAGTATCAAGCCGCCCATTTAAATGCTATTCTTTAAGTGTTAAATCCTATGGCAAAATCAGCTGCTGTAAGAACAGCACAGTTCAAAATTGATAGATCTCTATAGAAAACGCCGCAGCTGACCAGAGATCCTATCAGCTACCCTTTAGGGATAACGAGTTATACACTCAAATGGTTCCCTTTATGTGCGGTTTGCGCTCATACACATGGACTCTACCTCAGGTAATCAGAGATGGAAAGTTTTACTCCACCTTATTTACCGTTTACACTACTCTGTGTCTGATTTCCATTTGTGCGATTTGCAATTAATCCTTTTATTTATCATGGGATAAAATATTTCGTAATCAGAGATGGAAAGTTTTATTGTTCTGACACATTTGTGTCGAACTGAAAATTGTTTGAATTAAAGAAAACGATATGCTAGACGAATATTCATCTTCATGCGAAAAAATTTCGAGTTATCTGAAATAGTAAGTAATACTTAAAATAATCAAAGTCCAATACTTTGGATGACACATTTACCCTCATCGCAAAATCTTGAATTAAATCGTTAAGACAAGTATGTTAAAAATGTTTAGCCTCTACAAAACCTTCTTCAAGTCATAATTACAGTAGCCGTCGCTAAAGTTACTTATAGTAACTTATTCTAAAGGAAATCTATTTGTGATTTTTTTTTTTTATCAGATTTGCACCTCAAGTAATATAATGGGATCGGTTTGAATTTTGCTTTTGACTTGCGTACTCTTTTAACCGGTCTATACTAGAAATTTTATCAAAATCTAGTTATTCATAAAAAATTTTGTTTTCTTTTTTATTCCAAAATCCCCCAATGTGCTTTGAAAAGATACAAAAAAAAACTACAACAACAACAACTTTAGTTTATGTTATATGGCATTTGAGACCTTTAGATTGTAACATGTAGGATGTAGTTTTGGCTATAGTGTCTGGTACTAAGTTTTTTCTTTTTCTTTTTTTTTCTACATCTACAAGATCATGTAACAAACAACCGTGTAACCATGTACGAGTATATCGATCTATAGCCGCAGGATGTTAATGATTGTAAATTAATAATTTAATATGACTACATGAGCCAAAGTGTGTTTTATGAAAATTACTTTATGTAAATCATATAAAGATAAATTTTCAAATCAACGCATTAAAACATAAATGATCTGCTTAAAAATAACAACACCAAAACATTAAAAGGTGTGAGAAAATCAGGATAATATAAAATTAATGTAAACTATTTGAAAATATATGTTTATTTTTATTTAAATGGTTAAAAAAAATATGTTAAAAATCTGCAAATTAATATATTTGAGTTTAGAAATTCACCACTTTTTTAGGAAATTCACCACACTTAAAAACTGTTTAAATGGTTAAAAAAAAAAATAAGTTAAAAATCTGCAAATTAATAGATAAATATATTTGAGTTTAGAAATTCACCATTTTTTTAAGAAATTCACCCCATTAAAAAAACTGCCCTAAGTGGCTTAACATAAATAAATTTTCATTAGAATTTGACGATCCACAAGCTAATATGTGCCGATCACCTTTATAAAATTGATCATTTTTTAAGAAATTCACCACACATAGAATACTGCCTAAAAATTAACTCCAAATAGATTCATTTTCATTCAAAATGATAAGAAGGTAATAATTTATAAATTATGGCACTTTAGTCCATAGTTGGGCCTGGGCAGAAAGAAGAACAACATATTTGAATTATTCTCTTCACAAAGGAGTATTAAAAACGACTTCTCTGTTCAGGAACTTGCTTTTGGGATTTAGGAAAGAATATATAATAAAGGATTTTTCAACTGAAGTACTTTCTTCAAAATTAAAGTAGAAGTTCGCCTTACGATCAATGGAAATCGTTACCGCGCCATGAGCAATATGATGGATTTGCGCTGGTCGAGATGGGGTTTTAACAGCACGCTGCTACATGCTAAAGGGCGACTTCAATCATCAACTTATTGAAATGAAACTTTGGCAATGAGTTGATTTTGAGAAATAGACTTGTAAATTGGCCTACATGCTCGGTCGATTTCTCTCCTCTCGATTATTTGCTGTGGGGCAACGTGAAGTCACTGGCTTATGTTAAGAAAAAGTCACTACAAATAAACGTCTTGGAGGCCAGCAATGCTCGCAAAAGTGGCCAAGGATGCGCATCTGCAGCCGCTGTGTACATTCGAGTAAAACATATCAGTGCCATGTATTGATGATTTTTCTTTATTTTCCACAATTTTTTTTAAGTTCTATCTGGCCCTTTGTTCCAACTAGGAATTACAGGATTATATATGTAAGAAAATTTAGATGTGGTGCATTTTTTCAGTGTGGTGAATTTTTTTTAGTGTGGTGAATTTTTAGATTTAGCTAGGTTCTTTTTTAACGCAATTTGTTTATCTTTTATAATTTCGGTTAATTTAATTAATTCATTAATATAAAACTTAAGATTAACATAAAATTTAAAAAAAAAATTTCAAAGTTTCTAACTCCGAAAATTTACCACACTTATTTTTATTAAAAACTGGTGCAAGAAACTAAAATAAAAAATATTCCTAAATATTAAAAATATTTTTTTGTTTCTTATCCCATTTTAACTGCCAACCATTAATTGCCAGTATTTAAATCAGATTCCCCTGTTCAAATGCATTTTATTTCATTTCACATCGTTAAACAAAAAGTGCATATTTGCAATTTAAATGCACATTTTGAATCCTTGAAAAATTTCAATCCCTTCTTCTTTTCTTGAGTTAAAAATAAAACGCCTGCTAAATGTCTACAATTTAATTGACATAATGAAGTATTTAAAAGTTGAAAACAAAACACCTCTTGGTAAATGAGTTGCATGCAACAGCAAATAAATAAATGCATTTTCAAAATTAAATGCAGTTGAATGCAGCAACAACATCAAAACGCACTTGTTGGTTTTTCCTTTTTTTTTTGTATTATTGGGATGTTTTGTATGAGCAACAATAACAATGAGATATAAAATTGTGCAGCATGTTGCAAAAAAAAAACAACAACAACAACTTCAAAAAACACACAAACATCTAAGGCTGCTGCATTTATTGGTGATAAAACACTCATTATTTTATTTGCGCAACAAAGCAAAAATTGCGTAAAAGGATTTCACTGCCTGCTGCATTTATTAACTCACTCTTCAGTTAAAAATACACAAGTACCCAGACGGACGGACGGACAGAGAGACAGACGGAAGGATACTTTCACAGACAAGGGTTGTGCAAAAAGGATATTTTTTTGCAAATTTGATTTTGGCAATAAGCCAACAGGAGAAAGTTAAGGGTGGTGAGATTTTTTTTTCGCACGTTGCTTTCGTGCAAAGAAGTGTCAGGGAATTTTTGCCGGGTTGGGGTAATTCGCAATAGTGGTTGATGAGTTGAGACATGTTGTAGAAAGTTTGTTTGTTTGTGCGTAAGTTAATGAGCCTGGGAAAATTTTGAAAAATTCCGTTACATTGTGCTAAATCCTTTAAGATTTGCATAATATTAATGATTGAATATTTTTTTTTGCATATGAGAACAAACATCATCTGTTAAATGAGAAGTCTTAAATTTTAATTTATCATTATTATCGAGAGAAAAGGGTTATGGGTTAAAGTGTCAATAGTTTTGACATATTGAAAAAAGAAAAATATTCATTACACACAAAGAACATTATTTTTGTTGTTTTTGGCAAAAAGGTTGAATATAAATTTATATTTATAAAAGAATCTTTGAAAGCCTTTACCAAAGGAACACGCATAGAGCGAAAGGTTTAACTTTGGTAGAAACTCTGTCGAAACAAAACGAAAAAATTCTCTCTCAAAATGCCGTATGTGTTAACTTACAACAACTCTTGGGGGAATCACAAGGTGTCATAAAGTCATGTCTTAAAATAATAACATGAAAATATATACCACCGGAGTCCTAGGCCGATATAATTTGACGCCGCAAGTGTTTTGTTACAAAAATTGCTAGCCGCAGGTTAAATTCGGATATTAGCCGGATAAAACTATACCATCAACGGCGACGGCTACAAAAACGAATGCGGTTCGGCTCAACCGCTCAGCCGCTCAGCGTAGGACTCTTCTGATTAATTACGACAGCACAATAAACATACCAAGCCACTTTTTGTTTACAAAGCAACAACAATATTTTTAAACCATTGTAAAATGTAAGAACATTATGACAATATAACATAATAGCACAACTTGTGAATACCCCAAATGTAAACATTTTTCTTACTAAACACAATTATGGATGCGCTGGTAGGCTAGTTGGTAGTAAGCTATCCTTTCAGTGCGAAGGTTGCGGGTCCTATTCCCGCCTGAAACTCTGGTCTGTTTCTCTACAACGGGCTAAAGGTCTTAGTTACTAGTTACTCGGGAAAATTAAGTTAGAATATAATTTCTAATTGTTTTTTATTATTTGATAAATGAAATAGAGATAGAATTTTTTGGCAGTGATGAGTTTGGTGTTGGTCTCTCTCTCTCTCTCTCCTATTTACATCATGTTCTATGCCGTGGGTCGCAACAAGAAACCGGCCTGGTATTGATTGTTCGGCCGAGAACATCGCTGCTGTTGCCGACGACGTTAAAGAGAAACAATAAAAATAAACGAGGCGACCGAGGTGAATTTATATAAAGTGACCGCGGTGGCGAATTCATAAAAAATCGAATATTTATAGTTTCTCAAGGGATTCCATTTCATTTCCCTAAGTAATTTCACGTATATTGTACCTTTTTTAACTTTTAGTGCGATTAAAAGCAGGACATTTGCCTATTTAGTGTTCCACTGCTTCTTCGCTTTATGCTTTACACTTTGTATTTTGAGATAATCCTATGCGACCCGAATGACTAATAAACTAGACTTTTAAGTGTTGGCCTATTTAATCATAGAATTTCCTTTGTTCTATTAGAATTTGAGTTTCCCCATAGAATTTCGTTTTCCTGCCAGCGGTAGAGTCAGCACAACTTTTAACATATTCGTAAAGTGACCATTCTTTAAGCTCGCACTTAAATGTAAAAGGGTAAAGGGAATGCAGGTGTGTCCCCTATTGTGGATAGCCCATTAATGCTTTCATTAAGACTTATTGCATTAGACATTTTCTCTATAACTTGATCACAAGCTTTAAAATCGATTTATAAAACGATCGATTTACTCTTTTGGATAATAATCCTCTAACTCGAGCCCGTACCGTGCATATAGAAGAAGCCATCGCCGTTGAAGACGTGAGTGTGGCAAAAGACTCGAATTTGTTGATCTGACGCCATTCCCAGCAACTTGGTATCTGCCCGTTCACTACTTGGAAAATTTTGAGGAAAGATCTTTGCTTAAATCCAAAAAAGATCAAACTGGTGCCAGAATTAAGTCAGCGGACCATCAATTGCATCATGTGTTCGGTGATTGGGCTGAGAATTAACTGAAAGCTGAATCATATTATTATCGTCAAATCATCTTCAGCGATAAGGCTTAATGGGTATGTAAACAAGCGGAATTTCAATTATTGGAGAAAGCACAATCACAGTCTCCTGAAGACTCTTTAGATTGCATAACATTCCAACAACACTGTTTGATACGGTTTACATGTTAAAAGAGTAATTGGCCCATCTTCCTTTAAATCCGAAACCGGTGCCAACATTGCCGTGAATGGCGAATGCTACAGGCAAATGGTTTGTGATTTTTTTTCTTCCTCATGTCATTATAAACCATTTCGTGAAGAAAATGATCCAACAAGGCGGCTCAAAATGTCGTACAGAGCGTGAAACCATAACGATTGGTTCTTTAGAAGACAAAGTTCGACGCTCTATTGACGAAATAAGACCGATAGGATGGCGTTCACAAGGAGTACTCGAAGAGGCCATATGACAGAAATTATTTTTAAACATTGAATGCCACTAAACTTGTGAGTGTTTGTTTGTTAATCACTGTCTTCTCTGGATATTGCGAATATTCTGGTCAAGAGCGGTATCCAACAACAGGCTTTGGGAACAATCCAACCAACAACACATGGCCAAATAAATAAAAAGTGGTAAATGGCGGTGGATTGGCCACACGTTCAGGAGACCAAGGAACGACATTACAAGAAATGCCATAGACTGGTATCCTCTAGGAAGTCGAAAAAGAGGCCGCCCAGCTCGTACGTGGAGAAGGCAAATTGATGTGGAAGTGGCCGGGCGAAGTGAGAGCGTCGGCACAAGAGGCCTTATACTCCTTATAGAATCGATGGGAATATATATTTAAACTTGTGAGCTAATAAAGCCCTAAGTTCGGTCATTTATTTGAATTTGTTGGGAATGTTAAAAAAGATAAACTTACTGTTTATTGTTGGTGTTTTGTCAAAGCTTTGATATCTTTTTTTTAATTCCCTTATCCCGCGAAGCTCTACACTTGTCTGCAGGAAAGACACCAGAGTCTCTGGCGGGAATCGAATCCGCAAACCCGGCGCTAGCTCTCTATCTACCGGAGCACTCAATATCGTTGCAAATTCTTAATTCTTATTTGCTTTACAGTTTTTTTTGTGTAAATGTCTTTAGTTTTTCCAAAATCTTTGAAAAAAGGTTTCCTTATAATCTGGCCTAAACAACCAGTTCATCAGAAAATCTTTTTAATTAATAAAAAAAATTTTGTACTCACAAAAATACCTTTGGTAGGCCTCTTAAAAAACGGCTAATCCGAAATTATTAATTTACTTAAATACAATTGACTCTCTCCATACTATTTTATACTTTTTAATCCTACTTTGACTTGTTTTCAAGAGTTTCACGATTTACAATTGAATTATTTTCGTCTTTAAGCTGCGAATAAAAAGGTGTGATTTTTAAAACGTCATTATTATTTAACTGACCATTTCAAAATCAGTTTATTATTTGTTTTTCTTTTGTTAACAACTAGATAATTGCTATTGTTTTGTAAAGGTCACTTCATAGCTGACCCTTTTTTCATTTGACTTCGGCATATATGGAATTAATTTTAATTTTATTTCCTACATGACCAGGTATCATGGTCATTAAAGTCTCTAATTGATAGTTTGAGTTTTAAAGTTGTTTTTTTTTTTTTTTTTGTTATGGAGAAGTGTAAACATGGGTGACTACAAGGCAAATTAGAATAAACAAGTTTTGACTGTTTGGAGGGTCAGCAGCAACTACCACCGTTTGCAAGTGGTCAAGCATTCCTTGTTTTACTAGGGGAAGTTTTCCAATTTTTTTTTTCTTTTAAGAGTTCTAGTGGTCAGTTTTTGTAACTTGTCGACTTTTCAGCTTAAATAGAAAATTATTTTTTTCTTCTTGTTAATAGTCACTGCATAAATTAGCATAAATAAACTTTAATAAGATAATCAAATAAAGGATAATTATATTTGGCATAAAGTTTATGTAGGGTTTGAAAAAAAAATGATTAAAGAGTGGTCAGTGAAAAAGGGTTTATTGTAAGAATAGTTAGCAACATTTTATAGAGTATTTAAGTACCAGGCAATTAAAAATAAATTTACTTGGTTAAAAAAAAAACTATTAAGTGATTATGACAAATGTTTTTATTTAATAATGACCATTTTAAAATTTTTTTTTAGAAAAAAAAAAAAAAATCTGATTTGATTTTTTTTTGTTTTCCTATAAGATTTTAAAGGATTTTGCAATGAAATCTAAGACATAAAAAGGATGCTTAAGTTTCTAATTTTATTGGGAAGAAAAGGATTTTTTTTCAAACTATTTACCTAAATTATTTCAAACAAAAGGTTTGAGTATTTGCTAAGTTTTATTGAGAATGCATAGAAAAGGGAACAAATAATCCCTTTAGTAAACGCCTTAAATACGAACACAAAAAATGGCTTTTTTATATGTTTCATCGCCAAAAGTTGCTTTATACTAAGTTTGTTATTCCGTACGTAACAGCTAAAAATGTATATAAAAGACCCCTTAAAATTTAGAGTGGCCCAAATAAAAACGAAGAGGTTTAAATTGTCTATATTTTGTTTATTTTAAAATCAATTAAATCTTTAATGACCCTTCTCTTCATTTCAGAATGGGAAATTTAGTCAATTAAGCCGTGAAACATAACATCGCGTGAGTACCGCTTATTCTTTGCTTTGCATAGTCGCGCCAGATAAAAAAGAAAAATCGCGAGCGGGTAAATGCGACCAATAAAATTTACTGCCTCTTCAAAAAATTTGTTCCCCGAAAATATTCTGTAACATCTCTTCTGTTTGCCTAACTATATGCACTGTGGCATTCGGGGGTATGCAAAGAAACATCTTAAAGATTTGCGTCTTCATCTTGGTGGAACACTATATGGGGATAAAGATCCAACAAAACCAGTTATTGGCGAAATTCGCGGAGCTCTTGTAGATCACGGCTAACCGGAGTTCCTATTTGGAACCACCACAACTTGTATTCCCTGAGACTTAAGCTGTCCATTGGGAATACCCGCTTGATGGAAGATTTTAAATAGTCGGCTCTAAGAGCTGATGTTCCATCCCTTGCTGGCAGATCTTCCTAGGTGCTGTTGCTTAGCTACAGCAGCTAAGCATATTTCTGATAACAAAAAAATTTCAAGGTAGATAAGCTATGAATTCGACTTGTAAATTAATAATTTTATGTATTTTTTACGGTTAAAATTTATTTTTAACTTTTTACAATAATCACAAGTGCATTCGTCTTGGGATATTGTCAAATAGAAGGTGCGTTGTTGAAAAAATTGTTTCGGAAAATCTGAAAATTGAAGGTGCAAACGAAATGGGTTGCTCACGTCAAATGGGTGCAACTATGCTATTTTGCACAGTTGCAAAAAATGCGATACAAAAAATTCAGATTCATTATGGAGGGATTCCAAAATTCGGCTCAGACGATCATTTATATGTTTGCTTACTTATGTACACATATATTTATGTACCATAAATAAAAATTACCCAGGCTATTATTTAGAAAGGAAGTTTTTTTTCTTCTTCTTAAGATTTATGTCTTCTTTTTAACCTCTACAAACAGTTTTTTCTTAAAAATTTTTGTGTAGAAGTAGAAAAATGATGTGATATGTTAATGAATGTGTGTATGAATATGTTTAATATGGGGAGACTATTGTTTAAAAGGGAATTTATAACCACTTATATTTTTCTGTGATCCTAAAAAAAGGAAGCCTTGTATTATATATTTTAAAAAAATGCTTAACTGGCAAAAAATATAACAAATATGATGTTAGAAGTTTTTTTTGTTAATAATGGACGCATCGTAAGAAAAAAACAATGTATTTATTAAATGAATATTAAAAGAAAATATTGTGAAAAAAAAACAAACAGGGTGCCGTGCATCGCAAAATGAAGTTTTTGTTTTTCGAAGTGTGCAACATTGGCAATATATGCAAAAATATGCATTTTAAGCAAAATATGCAGAAATATGCATTAACGAATCGATGCCATTTTACTGTAAATTTCTTGATTTGCAAAGATATTTCGTTTATGTTGAGCTCAGACCGACGACAAAAATATGCATTTGCATAAAAATCCTGCACTTTCTCATAACATTGTTTTGTTCTGGCGGGTCCCTGATTGCCAATTAGTCAGAAATAGGGTATTCTCTCTAAAATACTAAAATAAATAAATACTATCCTTTAGAAATCTACTAATGGCAATTCGGATTTTCCCAAAATGTTGATTTGCCGCAATTTACAAGCAGAGAGAAAACATGGTTGAATTATGGTCCCTTCAATGGCAACAAATACACTTTTGTTGTTTTTAACAAAAATTTTTTCACGATTGATAATATTTTGTTTCTGTTTAACAATACAGTGTTTACCCCCCTTGAAACTTCAAATCTGGTTGATATGATATGATTCAATAATATAAAGCTACAACTATACATTTAAATATATGATGGTTACTTAAACCATATTACTATCACGGCAACCATATTATGGTTAAATTCATATATCCAAAAGCCATACCATATTATGGTTGCCTCCAAACATGTTATGGTTAATATTTAATAACAATAATATGTTGAAAATAATAATATTTTAAAATATTGTATGTTTAATTTTCTATTTTAAATATGTTTAAAAAGCAACAACATTCTGGTCGTTTGCACTCTACTTGGTTTGCTTAAAATTCTCATTCATTTTATTTTAATTATTGAATAAAATACATAAGTTTACGTAGAATAAACTAGTAGAACAGAACAAATGGTAATGAAGGTCGTCCAAAAAAGGGGTTTTTTATAAAATTATAATTTGACACTTAACAAACAAATTGAGAAAATGTATTAAATAAATAACCATAATATGATTAATATTGACCATATTTTTGATAATTCTGACCATAATATGATTACTTTTGTCAAGATTGTGGGAAGTGTTGACCATATTATGGGTAATTGTGAACATAAAATGGTTAGTGTTGACCATTATTATGGTTAATATTGACAAAAATATGGTTAATTTTGACCATATGATGGTTGATTTCGGGAAAATTTGTTGATTTTAACCATACTATGGTCAAACCTGTAAACATAAACATTATTAAAATCCAACCATAGTATGATGCTCTTTTTTGTTCTACGTGTACAGTGGTGCCCCCTTTGAGATGTCAAGAAAAGATGTTAGTCCTATACGATCTTAAAAATGGTTAAAGAAAATCTTAACACCCTGTACATTCCCTAAAAATTTCTTATCAGAAAACAAGTAGAAAGAATAATTTGCCCAAAAAAAAAAAATAAAAGGAAATGTCTGCATTTGAAGAAAAAATTTGAAAATTTTTTCGTAACTTTGTTTTTGCTTAATGAGTAAACATCGTCGGCATTAACAACTACATATAAATACTTGGTTATTATACTACAACGACTACTATTACACTCATTTGTTTTTCATTACATATAAACACAAACAGACACACACACACACATCATATTTGCATATACACACATACACATAAGGGTGCGTAAGGATAACAAAACATTATTTAAACAAAAAATTCTTGAAAAATGTTAAACAAGAAGAAATGAAAATAATCTAAGAAGCAAGTGCACAAATATAAATGTCTGGCCATATAATATGAATCAAATATACACATACATACTCTAACATGCATATATCCTGGTTACTAAAACCCACATACGCACACCAATTACAGGACTTAATACTGAAAGTTCTTCTGCTTAAGAAAGACTCTTGAAAAAAATAAACGAATTTTTTCCATTAAAAAAATCGTCGAAAATTACTTGATTTTGCCCGTTTCTTAAAAATTTCTTACTCTAAATAATGAATTATAAAGGACATTTGCAGGATGTGTTTTTCTTCTCCTCCCTTTTGTAGAAGTGTGAGAGTGTAATTGTGTAAATACAGTGGTATTGGGAGTAAGTAATAATAGAAATAATGTAGATATTGTTTTTTTTTCTAATACACGCACTTTTTATTTTAAATGTAATGAAAAACAAGTTGAACAGAATAGTCCGTCAAGGACATGCATACGATTCCCTACAATACTTGCAGATTAAAAAAACGAAAAATTTGGAATAAGTTTCAGATTTTAAAGAAATTCGAACAATAGTTTCTTCTAAATTTGTAAAAATTTCATTTATCAAATCACATGATCTTGGCGGCTAAAATATTTACAATCCTTTTTAAAAACCATAGTAAATTTTTTAGTTCTGCTATTACCAACAGTCGCCAATACTCAAAATTATGTCCCTTTAAAATTTTAATGTCTTAAGAGAATGATGTGTAGCTGCATAATCACTTTTTTCTAGTTTCTTCTGTTCAGGGGTATAAATTATATGAAGTTTTTTATAAAAAAAATAAAATCTACCCTCTATTTTTTCAACCAAAAAAATTTATATGTTTTTAAGATTTTTTTGGGAGAAAAAAAAACTTTCATCATTAATGCTTGCAGAATATTTAAAAGAATTGTATGTTAAAAACAGTAAAAAAAAATTAAAAATAATGTGTCCCTTGTCGTTAACAGACGACAAAGAAAAAAACAGTGCGTAAGTTGGCCATACAGTGGGTGCAAAAAGTAAAAGAAATTTTAGAAATTACATAACAAGATTTTTACTTAAAAACAAGTTCTATAAATGGAGAAAATCTCACAAAAGAAAAACACTTTTTTGACAAATAAAAGATATTCTTTAGAAAAATATGAAAAGCGATGGGAAATATTTTATAAAAAATTCCTTTTTTCTATTTTAATCTCTCTTTAAAAAAAAGAAATTATCTATAAAAAAATCCCGCTTTATAAATAAGAAATTTTCTATAGAAAATTCCTCTTTATAAATTAGAAATTCATCCCTCTTTAAAAAAATGAAATTTTCTATAAAAAATCCCTCTTTACAAACAAGAAATTTTCTATTAAAATCCCTCTTTATAAAAAAAAAAAATTATAGAAAATCTCTTCTCATAAATAAGAAATTTTCTATAGAAAATCCCTTTTCATAAATAAGAAATTTTCTACAGAAAATCTCTTAATAAATGAAAAATCCCTTTTTATAAATGAGAAACTTTCTATAGAAAATCGCTTTTTATAAATGGGAAATTTTCGATAAAAAATCTATTTTTATAAACGAGAAATTGTCTTTAGAAATTTTCCGTAAAAAATCTCTTTTAATAAATGAGAAATTTTCTCAAGAAAATCTCTTTTTATAAATGAGAGAGTTTCTATAGAAAATCTCTTCTCATAACTAAGAAATTTTCTATAAAAAATTTATCTTTAAAAATAAGAAATTTTCTAAAGAAAATCTCTTTTAATAAATGAGAAATTTTCTATGGAAAATCTCTTTTTAAAAATGGGAAAGTTTCTATAGAAAATCTCTTTTAATAAATGAGAAATTGACTATAGAAAATCTCTTTTTATTAATGAGAAATATTCAATTTTAACTTGGTGATTTTAGAAACAAAATATTATTTCTCTTCTATCGATTTTTTTTATTTCTTAACTGGATATTAAAAGAATTTTAAATTTTAAGACACTACTGTACTTTAATACCCATTCATAGCTTTCGTTATTCACATTAGGCAAATGGTCTTCTGTCTTGATATGGATGATGGGTAAACCCAACGAGCTTTCATTTCAAATGTAATTCGTGTTATAAAAATGTTTGTGTTTTTTTTACCTAAAATCTATAGAAATTTATAGATACCACGTGGTAAGGCAAAATTTTAAGGATAGCGTTTTCAAAAAAAAAAAAAAAAAAAAAAAGGAACAGAAAAAACATCCTCTTCTCTTAAAATCCTAAAACAAAAAATTTTAAAAAAAAAAAAGAAACACCAAAACGTATGTGCGTGCATTTTTACGCATGAAGAATAAACATTTTTGATTTTTACTAAATACAGTTTCTCTGCCTTCCTTCCCTCTCCTTCCACCATTTATTCATTCAAACATTGCTCAGCATCGGTAAATAATTATGTAAATTAGTTTTGTAGCAGTTCAGCCATCAAGCCGAACTGAAAGTACGTGTATATTAGAAGTTTATCATACGTAAATTCAATGAAAATTAAACTCAATCATTTTCATAGTTAAGAAAAAGTACAGTCCACATTTATAAAACTGTAACCGAAATTTCTTAGCAAAATTTAAAAAAAAACTCATTAATATTCATCAACGTATTGATCCTTTAAGCGGCATCGCAACGAAAAGATATAAAATCCCTACAAACAAAACATTTCTGTAGTCACAACTAAAAACACAAATTCGTTTTTTGGCGTTTTTTATTTTTAATAACAACAAATTTTAGATAACACAATTATATATTTAATCCAAATTTCACAAGCAATTCAATCGCAATTTTTATGAATATTAATGATTTTTAAAATCATGTATCAAATTATCATAAAAAAATTAGACAAAAAAACAAAGTCCTTTGAAATCCTTTTGACTTTTTTTTGATGTAATGTAATGTTTTTTTTTTTTAAATCATCATGATCTAAATCCTTCGGTGTTCGGAAAAAAATAAAGAAAATTTCATAAACTTTACGTTTTGCATTTCGGGCTTTAAAGAGAAAATTTAATTTATTTTTTTAGTGTTGTTTATATTCCGGGTGATTCGTCTGGATGTTTTTGTGTTTATCAAAGAACATCCTGTAGAAATATTTTGTTTTTGTTATGTTATTGGGTGTCTTTAATGTCATCTGTTTAAGCTCTTAAAATTAATGATGCCACACAAATAGAATAAAAAATACACAAAAAGTAAAGTTTGATTGATTTAAAAAAATTAGAATGCCAAAAAATTTCTATACAAAATCTTTAACAACTACAGATGACAGTTTTTGTAGAGAATCTAAAAAAAATTGGTGAAAAAGATAAAGAAATTTAATGAAGTTTTCTATGTGAAATCTTCATAAATTTCGATGAAATTTTCTATAGAAAATCTTTTTAAATTTCAATGAAATTTTCTATTAAAAAATCTTCATAAATTTCGATGAAATTTTTGATCAAAAATCTTCATCAAATTCGATGAAATTTTCTATAAAAAAATCTTCATAAATTTCGATGAAGTTTTCTATAGAAAATATTCATAAATTTCGATGAAAGTTTCTATCAAAAAACCTTCTTTAATTTTCATGAAATTTTCGTAGGAAATCTTCATAAATTTCGATGAATTATCTTTCCAAAAAATATCAACAATTTCAATGAAATTTCCTATTAAAAAATCTTAATAAATTTCGATGAAATTTTAAATCAAAAAATCTTCATCAAATTCGATGAAATTTTCTATTAAAAAATCTTCATCAAATTCGATGAAATTTGTTATCACAAAATCTTCATCAAATTCGATGAAATTTTCTATAAAAAAATCTTCATCAATTTAGATGAAATTTTATATCAAAAAACCTTCTTCAATTTTGATGAAATTTTCGTAGGAAATCTTCATAAATTTTAATGAAATTTTCTTAAAGAAATCTTCATAAATTTCGATGAAGTTTTCTATAGAAAATATTCATAAATTTCGATGAAATTTTCTATCAAAAAATCTTCATCAATTTCGATGAAATTTTCTATCAAAAAATCTTCATAAATTTCGATGAAGTTTTCTATAGAAAATATTCATAAATTTCGATGAATTTTCTATCAAAAAATCTTCATCAATTTCGATGAAATTATCTATCAAAAAATCTTCATCAATTTTGAGGAAATTTTTTTGTCACAAAATCTTCATCAATGTTGATGAAATTTTCTTTTGGAAATCTTCATAAATTTTGATGAAATTTTCTTAAGGAAATTTTCATCGATATTGATGAAATTTTATTTAGGAATTCTTCATAAATTTTGAGAAATTTTCTTAAGGAAATCTTGATCAATTTAGATGAAATTTTCTTAGAAAAATCTTCATCAATTCCTAAGAAATTTTCTTTGAAAAATCTTCATAAATTGCGATGAAATTTTCTAAGTTTTTCAAATTTACCAAGAAATTAATATAATTATATAATTCTTTTAACATTTAATCCGTACAAAATGTATCTATACGCTTAATTGTTGGAATTTATTAATGAATTATTCTTATATTCAAATTTTTTTTAATCATGCACATTCATACGTTTACGATAAATAAGTATTAATGAGTTGTTGGTTGCGGCGTATGTGTGCGGGTGGGTGTATTGCCCTATATATTAAGCATATTTAACATTTCTTAAAAAAACACGCATTTCCGGTATGTGTTAAACTTCCGTTGACCAAAAATTTCAATAACAAACAAACAATGCCAAAATTAGACTTAAACTGTTACAAAACTTATGAAAATGCTTACAAACCAAATGACTTTTTAATATGCCACACACTCAAAGTCCAAAAAAACAATGTTTGACAAAAAGAAAACTATGTTTAAGACTTATTTGAATAATTATTGAAAATCTTGTCCAAGAAGAAAACACGTAAAGTTCAAAAAAGTACACCTGAACACAGGAACAAGTATCCCAAAAAATAGAAAGTCATAATCGGATTTCTACAAGAGTGTTTATTAATATTTTGGCCGTATGATTTAAAGTCATGGAGGCTCTCAGCTAGAACGGATGTAAAGTTAAAGGTCATTAGAAAAAAATTACCATATCCATACACACAAGGACTCTCATTATACTTTCAGCAATTTAGTTTTACACCGTTATGGGGCACGTGTAATTAGAAGAAAAGAAAGGACATGTGTATAAATGAATATGTGAAAGTGTGTAATCGAATGCGGCGCCTGCAGGAGGTCGGTCAGTCTCATAAATATGGAATAACGTGTCGTTTACATTAATTTTAATTGTTAGATTTGGACTTTGGGCTTAAGTTTTTTTTATATGACAGCAATTTGTAGGCGTTTGTGTTGTAATTTTTTTTATGGGATTTCTTTTCGTATGTTTTTGTTAAGGAGAAAATACTAAAAATTTGCATAATATTGTTTTAATTGTATTGATTGCATACTTGCAATAAAAACAGGTTAATTCATGTAAAAGTGTAATTAGAAGCTGAAATATGCTTTATTTGGAAAAGGCATAAATTAGTATAAAAACCCCATTAATTAATATTTATTCAAAATTAGAAATTTGTCACAAAAAATATTTTGAAATGTCTAACGAAAACTTGCATTACATTCCATAGTACATGTTCATTCAAATTATATATGATAAAAGTATTGTTTAGAAATTTTTCATAGAAAGTAGTCTTTAAGTACCAAAACATTTTCTTGATACCTTCACTGAAGCTGTGTTTACCAAAATTTTTTTCACAAGGAATGGCCTGGACTATAAACTAATAAGGAAGGAATTTCAAATATCTGATTACCAAAAATATTTTGCATATGCAGAAATAATATTTTTCTCTTAAAGAATACGATATTCCTTCAAATAAATCAATTTGAAGATCGATATAAATGGAAATCAGGCAGGTAATTGTCTGGTATGTTTAACAATTGGGGTAAAACTTCCCAGCTTTGATTGCCAAATAATTATTTACTCCTATAAATTAGTTTTTTCAAATAGATTCGACTCAAATCGCACAGCTGGAAATCAGGCCAAAGTCAGCCACATGAAAAGATAATAAATTTGCAGGTGCCCGTGCAAAAAAAAAAAAAAGTGAACTGACAAGTTGTCTTATTTTCTGTTACAACTACAATTCGAGTCGGAAAACCCAAACCAATTGCAGTAGAGGATGTAACAAAAGATAAACTCACTGTTTATGGTTGGTGTTTATTCTAAAAGCTTTGATATCGTTGCAAATAAGACTTGAGTGTTTGTAATTCTTATTTGCTTTACGGTTTTATTTGTATTATATCTTTAGCTTTTCCAAACTCAGCAACCAGTAACCCAATAAATTTTAGTGAATTTATCAAGAATACATATTGGGAATTTAGGACACAACAAAACTTTTGTATTCGCGAAAATAACTTTGCAAAGAAATATTGTTAAAGTAAAATTTGTTTATTATAAAAACTGCATTTGACTTTAAAGTCAGAAATGTTTTGTGTTTTGTTGGTGTGAGTTCAGCCTTACTGAACAGAAATGTCTATACACTGTTTATCATGCTCAGCTATCAAACTATAGTTATCGATATCAAAAGTTCTCATATTTTTTTTTAATATGGTCACTTTATTTTTTTCTCTTTGCACCAACAGCAAACAACTGTCTTAGTTCTAAAAGGTGTAGGTTTTTTCCATACAAAGAATTTAATCAGCGAATTCGTCATTCGTCCCAGTTGTGTTTGTACCACTTGTTTGAAGAAAAATTTTTCTCATTTTTCTAAGATCATCTCTTCTGTAGAAATTTTAAAAATTCAATAATTTATCAACATTTTTAAACAGTTTCCAATTTTTCTTATTTTACTGGCCTTGAAGTTATCATTTTACCAAACCGCTCCCCCCCCCCTAGACCCCATCTAATAAATAAAAATAAATCAAAATTAATGATTTTCTGACACATTTTTGTTAAAATGGAACTTTTTGTTTTTCGTTGGCGTTTTAAATACAAAATGGAGCGCTTTCAATCAATCTTATTTAAATTACACTGCTCTGTTATTTTGGTATTAACATTTCGCGTATGGGTAGAAGATTTGCAGAAGGCAACAACCAACCCTTTTCTTCTTTGTTTGAACTGATAGACACATTAACAAACATAGACATTAAAGTAACCAATATTGGTGTGAAAATGCGTGTGTCATACATACACACTTGTATGTATAACAACATGTAGATTTAACGTAAATAATTCTTTCTTCTATGAAACTAAGTAAATAAGGCAAATTTCATACAAACGCCTGCTCTAGAGTAGCGAATTTCCCCGCCAAATGATATTTGTCAAAGTGTGTATTATTAGACGAGGCAACGAACAACAACAACAAAAATACACACGCAATGCGTATGTGTATATAGAATCACACAAACATACAAACTGTCAGATACTTCTGTGTTATATACTTAAACGCGCAAAAAAGGGTTGAAAAATCAAAGGACACATAAACAAATACTGAGCAAACCAGTGTTTTGCAATAGCAAAATAAAGTGTATGTGTGCGTTAGCACTAAAAGTGTTGCCATACGTTTGTTAATTTAAATTGTAGACCGTAATTTGGTTTATTTATTTTCAGAATTTTTTTTTTTTTTTTAACTGTTTTGTTGATACTTTCAAAAAGAGTTGTTTCTTTTTATTACTTATTTTATAGATGTAGAAGAGAATTTTATTATTACTTTGGGTATTCGTTTGTGATGTTGGCGTTGTATCTTTTTAGAAACCTTCCCCACCCACGGCACTTTCTATACATGTTGGAAAAAAATAAGGACTGTTTTCAGTTTTATTTAACAAAATGTTTCTAACAATTTTAAATCTTTTCGTATTTCTGATACAAATATTTTTTAAGGTTTTCCAAAAAAAATTTTGTTTGCCTTGACTTAGTCCGTCTGTTTCAATAATAAAATATCACTGGCAAACTCTTTATTACACATTTTGATGGCATTTGTTACTATCACAACAACAAGAGCCATTTCAGTAAGCAGCCATTATAATAAATTTTATTTTTGTTAGCGGGAACGGAACTAGTGAAAAACGAAACCGACCCACAAAACAGAAAAAAAAAATTATTAACTAAACCATCAGCAGAAGCTTTTTCAACTACTTTGACTCATAAAAAAAAAACTTAAACCCTTATCTTTTTTGTGGCTTTCATTTATTTTTGACGATGATTTGAATTCGCGTTGCTCACTCTTCTTTTAGTACATTATTAATGTTAAACTCCCCCAACCGAAACACAAAAACAAAAAACAAGAAATTTTCGTGGTTTAATCTCATCATTTAATGAAAAATATTTTGCATTAATTTCAAAACAAATAAGAAGACAAGGACTTGTTTTCTTTCATACACATGAATTTTTAAAGATTATTAGCTTTCAGAGAAAACCAAAACACTACATTTGTTAATGAAATTTTCGGTTTAAAATCTTAGGGAAATATAAAACCAAGTGATGAAAATTTTTTAATAGAAAATTTCATCGAAATGGATAAAGATTTTCGATAGAAAATTTAATAGAAATTGATACAGATTTTCTATAGAAAATTTAATAGAAATTAATACAGATTTTCCATAAAAAATTTAATCGAAATTGATAAAGACTTTTCATAAAAAATTTAATCGAAATCGATGAAGATTTTTCACAGAAAATTTCTTTAAAATTGATCAAAATTTTCCTTAGAAAATTTCATCGAAATTGAGAAGATTTTTCAAAGAAAATTTTACCGAAATTGATAAAGATTTCCGATAGAAAATTTCATTGAAATTGATGATAACTTTTTAAAGAAGTTATGGAAATTTCAATAGTAAACCTTTATTTTGTCGATGAAATTGTTTTGCAAACACTTTTCACAAAATCAAAGCAAAAATTTAATAGAAAAGTATCGTATATTTTTTTTTTTTGTTTTCAAATAAAATTTGCATAATTAAAGCTTAAAACTTTTAATAACTCGTATACTTTGGGGAAAGTTTGCAACTACATAATTTTGTTTCTATTTTCAAACATAAACTTCATTAAATATTGATAGAACTCGTATTTATGATTTTATTAAATCCTTTATTGTAATTTTTTGTACAACATCCTCTTATTTCAAAACAAAATGATGTCATTTTGTCTTTTACGTTCACAATATACGAATAAGAAAATGAAAACGAACCTTAAATTTTTTCAAATATTGCAAACAAAATGTTACTTTGATAACTTATTTGGATACTCTGCAGGTGGTGTATTAAGTTCGGCCCACTTTTCTAAAGAAAATCATCATCAAAATGTTTACTAAAAGAAAATCGTCATCAATTTTGATGTAATTTTCCTTTAGAAAATCTTTATCAATTTTGAAGAAATTTTCCTTTAAAATTCGCCATAAATTTTGACGATACTTTTTATAGAAAATCGTCATCAAATTTGATGAAAACCTTATCAATTTCTTTGAAATTTTCTAATAGAAAATTTCGTCAAAACTGATCATAAATTTTTAATGAAATTTTCTATAGAAAATTGTCATAAATTTTTGATAAAATTTTCTATAGAAAATCGTCATAACTTTTTGATAAATTTTTGTATAGAAAATCGGCAACAATTTTGATGAAATTTTCTGTAGAAAAATCTCATCAACAATTTTATGAAATTTTCTATAGAAAATCGTCATAAATTTTTGGTGAAATTTTCTGTAGAAAAATCTCATCAACAATTTTATGAAATTTTCTATAGAAAATCTCGTCAAGAATTTTGATGAAAACTTTATCAATTTTAATGAAATTTTCCTTCAGAAAATCGCCATCAATTTTGATGAAACTTTTTGTAAAAAATCGTCATAACTTTTTGATGAAATTTCAATAAATAATCTCGTCAAGAATTTTGATGAAATTTTCTATAGAAAATCGTCATAAATTATTAATGAAATTTTCTATAGAAAATCGCCATAAATTATTGATGAAATTTTCTATAGAAAATCGTCATAACTTTTTAATGAAATTTTCTATAGAAAATCGTCATAACTTTTTGATAAAATTTTTTATAGAAAATCGGCAACAACTTTGATAAAATTTTCTTTAGAAAATCGTAATAAATTTTTGATGAAATTTTCTAAGAAAATCGTCATAAATTTTTGATAAAATTTTTTTTAAAAAATCGGCAACAATTTTGATGAAATT
Organism: Pollenia labialis; assembly: GCA_949318255.1. Lineage (NCBI taxonomy): Eukaryota > Metazoa > Arthropoda > Insecta > Diptera > Polleniidae > Pollenia > Pollenia labialis. Next base: position 132,978,643 of record OX439143.1, on the reverse strand, counting down.
TTCAATAGAAAATCGCCATAAATTATTAATGAAATTTTCTATAGAAAATCGTCATAACTTTTTAATGAAATTTTCTGTAGAAAATCGTCATAACTTTTTGATAAAATTTTTTATAGAAAATCGGCAACAACTTTGATAAAATTTTCTATAGAAAATCGTAATAAATTTTTGATGAAATTTTCTATAGAAAATCGTCATAAATTTTTGATAAAATTTTTTATAGAAAATCGGCAACAATTTGAATGAAATTTTCTGTAGAAAATCTCGTCAACAATTTGAATGAAATTTTCTGTAGAAAATCTCGTCAACAATTTTGATGAAATTTTCTATAGAAAATCTCGTCAACAATTTTGATGAAATTTTCTATAGAAAATCTCGTCAACAATTTTGATGAAATTTGCTTTAGAAAATCGTCATAAATTACTAATGAAATTTTCTATAAAAAATCATCATTATTTTGATGAAATTTTCTATTAAAAAATCGTTAATCATTTTAATAAAATTTTCTTTTTTTGTCGTAAATTTTGATAAAATCTTTTTTTAGAAAATCGTCATAAATTTTAATGAAATTTTGTATGGAAAACCGTCATAAATTTTCTATTGAAAATTTTATATAGAAAATTTGGCAATGGTTGAAAAGAATTAAACATTAGTAGTGTGTTTAAAATTCATTTTTTGCTTCACTTTTTCAAAAGTCTTCTCATTAATATTTGATTAGAAAAAGTATTAAAAAATATGACTACTGACGAAAGCACAAGTGGGTTGTGGAATACAGAAAGAAATATAATAAGATGCTGTAAAAATCGAGTTTAATCCTTTACGAGTATTTGTTTCTGCTATTTCTTTTTCATCAGCATCAAACTACATAAAACCTCTTCAAGTTTAGTGCTTGAATTTAGGAGTTGGGGGAAAAGGGTCGCGACTTTTTACACACCCATACACATACGAAAAAGCAGGGGGAGGGGGGATAAGGAAGAAAGTTAAGTATATTATAAAATGTGTGTCTATGTTTGAAAATGTCGGCATTAGTATTGGATACGTCTTGTCTTGTATTTCAATTCTTAACTTTAAATGGGTGTTTTTGTGTTTAGACAACATTTAGATGTTGCCATTGCTGTTGAAGCAGCAATACGAGTATGTGCGTAATTTATCATAATACGCATTTTAAGAAGCTGTAGTACTTTTTATGAATCTTCTTCATCATCTTTCGTATTTTTCTATAGCGATGGGTGGCTGGGTGGTGGTTCTTCGTATGTACATATGAGCGAGGTTTTGGTGGGTTGATTGTTGGCTTTAGAGGTCTTATGAGAGAATTGTCGGTGAAATGAAAATGTTGCAGGGTAAACATGCTAAATGCTTGTATGTCAGTATAGACAACAAAAACACTAATAAGACATAACAAGCACACACTCACATTGTGTAGATACTGTTCTACTAACATTCAATTTGGCATGGATATGTTGCATGGGCGGGGTGTGGGTTAAGTCTTGGCTGACTCCCTTTAGTGTGTAAGAGTTTGTTAGATGGGTTGAATTCTATTGCTTTTTCTAAGCAAAAAGAAAAAAAATTTAGAACTGTAATAAATTGGATTAGTTCAAGTAGAGACGCCATTTTGATTAAATCAAGGGACCCATGAAGGGTCATGTAAAATATTCTTTTTATTACTTGAGTTAAAAAAATTCATATAATAAAAAATATTTGATTAAAAACATTTTCCAAAACATTGATTTAAGCACAACAATAGCGAAATTTGCATATGAAATGTTTTGGAAACACCTTGATTTTTTGTTTTAAATATTTATTGTTTTGCAAAATGAAGTGGATTTTATGTTCTGAATCAAAATCACATCCTTTTTTTGTTTGTTTGTTTGTTTGTTGCAAGTCCTCGTTGTTGTTAAATGCATGTGAGTTTTTCTTTCTACTGCTGCTGTAAAACTCTTTTCATATGCAAATTTTAAATGAATTTGCTTTTTAAAATTGTTTCAAAAACGAATTTTATTAATTTATGCCAACAGCTGCCGCTTAATTCCCTTGTAGAGTGTTTGCCAGAGATGCTGTAAAATTTCACAGCAAACTATTGTATAAAATAATTTGTAACATTTTGAAGTTCAATACTTATTCAATGCATTTTGTAAAAAAGGGCTTAAAGAAAAATTTGCCGACGGAAAATTTTTATTATTTTCGTTATAAATAACGGAACGTTTGTTCTGTAAAAAAGCAAAATGTGAATTGATAAAACTCTAAATAAAGAAAACTAAAAATTTATAAATCACTTTTTTAAGAAGAGAAATCTATTTTTTTCGAATATCTTAATTCCATGGCGATAGTTTTTCTATCAAAAAACTTCATTTAATAGTAACAGAAAATAACTAAAAATTAATTTTAATTAAAAAATTTGTAATAGTATTAATTAAAAAATTAAATAAAATTGCACCAGAAAACAAATTAGTGCTATCAATTAAACTTTTAATTCACTTGATTAAACGTTTAATGCATTTGATTAAACGTTTCATTCACTTGATTAAATTTTTAATTTCAATTTATTTTATTTTTGATTAATGCTTTAATTGGTGAACATTTTCGGGGAATTTTTTTTTTTTTTTAAAGATAATGTTAAAAAAAACTTTTATTTAATTGCGAGATATTTTTTGTTCATTCGAGTTCGAAAGATATTTTAATCAAATTAGATTCCCAGAAATATTCTATTGAAAAACTTTATTGGTCTTATGGTTGTTTTTTTAATTTTAAATTTCGATTGATGTCCTCTAAAACAACTCCAGCCAATTGCGACAGATTTTCTATAAAAAATAATCGCTCGATTGCAAAAGATTTTCTTAAAAAATGTTCATAGAACAAGAAATAATTCAATGAAAAACTTTATTTGTATTTTGTATTTGTATTTTTTCTCTATAAAATATTCATTTAATTGCAAAAGCTTTTTTTATATAACAAGAGACATTCTATTAAAAAACTTTATTCGACTATGAGTTGTATTTTTGTTTATAGAAAAATTATTGTCTAGAAAACAGCTTCGTCTCTATAAAACATTAATTTGATTGCAAAAGGCTTTATATGGAACAAATTTATTTGAGTTCAAAGGATTTTTCATTGTGTACCTTCATTTTATTGCGGACGATTTACTTAACAAAATGTTAACCCAATTGCGAGAGAATTTCTACACAAAATATTGATTTGTCTGCAAAACGTATTTTTTTTAAGAAATTTTTAGTTCTTTCAAGAGACATTTTTTTTAAATTTTCTTAAGAACATCTTCAGTCGATTGCTAGAATTTGTTTTTAGAACCTCTTTTGAAATAGATTTTTTGCAAAATATTTTGTAAAGAAAATCTTTGTTTAATTTGGAAACATTTTAGTATTAAAAAACTTTGTTGGATTGTCAGAGGTTTTCTGTAAGAAGATTGCAAGATTTCTCCTTTCTCGTCCGATCGCAAGATTGTTTTTTTTATAGAAAATCGGCATTTAAAAGGAGAAAGTTTTCTTTACAAACTCTTTTTCAAATGGTGAGAGATTTTCTAAATGTTAGATTTAACATTTTTGTTAAATTGTAAGAAATTTTTTTTGGAAAAATTTTCTATAGAAATTCTTCATTTGATTGTAAGAAATTTTCTGTAAGAATTCTTTTTTTGAAAATGAGATTTTTTCTCAAGAAAATCTTTATTTAATTGCTATAGATTTTCTATAAAAACCGATTATTTGATGATAATAGAATTTTTATTATGTTTAGAGAGATTATCTTAATTTTATTTCTTTTTATAGAAAAGCTCACCCCATCAAATACCGATTTTCTGTTAAAAAATCTCTCACATACGGATAAAGATTTTCTACAGAAAATCCGTATTTGATGGGGGTGAGATTTTCTATTAAATATCATTATTTGATTGAGGAAGATTTTCTATAGCAACTCTTTTTTAAATGATTAAAAATCTACTGGTTGCTTAGGCCAGATCGTCAGGAAACTTCATCCAAAGATTTTACACAAACTAAAGATATTAAACAAATAAAACTGTTAAGCGAATAAGAATTATAAGCAAAAGTTTTACTTGTAACAATATCAAAGCTTAAACAAAAACAACAACAATAAATAGTGAGTTTATCTTTTCTTACATTTCCCACAAAAATTGGTTGGAATTCTTTTCTAACATTAATTGTAGTTGTAAGTTAAAACAAAAACAACTTGCTTTATTGTTTTCACAAAAAATAAAGCATGCTGCCAGTTAGTTTTTTTTTAGCCGTGCACTTGCCAGTTTATTATCAAAGTATTTTTTGGGAATACAAAATTTTTAATTTACAAGATTTTGTTAGTTGTGCTTAATTCCCAATTTTTATTCTTGATAAAAAACACTGAAATTTACTGTTTTTAATTGTAAATGACTTTCTATAGAAAATATTTATCCAATTTCCAGAGATTTTCTATCGAAAATCTTTATTTGATTTGGTAAGGATTTGTGAAGAAAACTGTAGTTTTGTGGCAAGAAATTTCAAAAGGAACCATTTTTTGATTATGAGAAATTTTCTATATGAAATCATCATTTGATGATGACAAATTGTCTATAGAAAACTGTCATTTAAAGGTGAGAGTTTTTCTTTTAAAATCCATCGTTTAATGATGATGAGACAATCTATCATCATTAAACGATGGATTTTAAAACACATAATTTTATTTTGATTGTTTTTGAATATAAAATCTTTTTCAAACAGCCATAGAAGTTTTTTTTTTCATTTGCAAAACTGTCTTCGGTGGTGAAAGACGTAAGTGTTTTCTGATAAGAGGATTTTTCCCAAATCTGAGATTTCAACATAAATTTGTGGACAAATTTTCGAGAGCGCGGATTTGGATATTTTTGCAAAATGTTTTTCATTTTATTTACTTAAATTATTTTCTAAAGCATTTATTCCCGAAAATCTAAGGAATTCAACAAAAGTGAAAAATTGTTTAAAGAATTTTTTTTGATAAGCATTTTTTCAGAACATTTTCTTACTCTTTAATATTTGCATTTGAAGTAAATTTTTCAAATTCAAAAAATTTTTAGTTAAAGACAAGTTTTCTAAATATTTACTGAATGACATGAAATGGATGGAACTTTGTTTACTTTTTTGTCACTTGCAAAAAATTGATTTTCTCCTAAAAATTTTTGTTTTTTGTTCAAAAATGCAAAATCGAATTTGTCTTGTCAACTGAAAATCTTAGAACATAAAGATTTAAAAATTGCAATAACTTTTCAAATGCGCCAAGTACTGATTTTCTTTTCAACAACACGGTTTCTTGGAGAAAACAAAATCTTAAAGAAAGTTCAGGCCAAAAATCTATAATCACTTATTATTTATGTCAAGAATCGACAATGTCATTATTTGAAATAAATACATTTTAATATTTAAAATTATAAATTGAGAAATTTTATTAAACTTTTGTATCCCAAATTTGTTATAAACTAAAACTATTAGGGACAAAATTTAAGTTGTATATCTTTTGATATGGGGATTTTTTGGGAACTTCAAAATTTATATTGGGCCCTGTTCCAAAAGTTTTCTGGCAACACTCTTTTGATTATCCTTTAACAATTGAAAGCGATATTTTGTACATTATTTTTTATTAAAAATTTGTCTTCTTAAAAAAAAAAAAGATTTCCTACTAAAAGTCTCTTCTCTATTGGTAAACGATTGTTTACTAGAAATTTGTCCTCTGATCGAATAAAATTCTCTATAAAGGATTTGGTTGGATTTGTCGAAAACTAAAACAAAGAATCGTCAAATTCAATTGGGCAAAAAACTAACGTTTTTTGGACCACCCTTTACACGACTTTTGGAGGAAAATTTATTTTCCTTTTGTTTATTTTGGGGGAGTTTTTTTTTGTTTTTTGTTCCAGAAATTGTCTGAAAAATATTAAGAAAATTAAATTGATTTGTCCAACAAAAGCGTTTTTTTAACATAAATTTTTCTGCACAAAATATATTTTCGTTGAAGAAAGTTTCATTTCCTAGAATTTCAATTGGAAATCTTTCTGATTCGATGATTTCTTGGAGTTCTAGCGATTTTGAAATTTCTTTAGAAAATTTCTAGTTTTATTTTAATATAATTTAGTTTTCCATTCCATGGTTTTTATTTACGAGTGCAGAATACATTAAGCACATTTAGCAAAAGCTTATAATTCATACAGTGTAACTTCCCTAAGTGGACACAACCATATTAAGGGATACATTGGCCTAGTCCCTGCGTCTTTCCCTAAGGAGAACATTAAGTTCTTTTAAAAGGTCATCTGCCTGGTATGGGCACAGTTTTAAAGTCCCTTCGTTGGGATTCCACTGTTTAAAGTGATTCGACTCTCTGCACACAATAGAGCATAATGTCCTTTTTTTTTAGTTTAAAGTTTTATGAATGGCATGAGCATTAAGTTGTAGTTGCAGTCAGTCTGTATTGTGTTCGATAGAGAGTTGTTAAGTACGTTTATAATAAGAAGATGATTCAAACTTGCAGTGAATTAAAAAAGGGTCAGTAATGGTCGGTTAAAGGTACTCTAAGGTTTTGTTTCAATGAATTAAATTTAAAACCTTTTTTGTTTTATATTTCAAAAAGAGATTTTGAAAATATCAAAGAAAAATGTGTTTAGTTAAAAAAAAAAATTTTCTTGTTGCAAACCCATTTCTTAGCTGCCAGCCAACCTTGTACGATGGTAGCATGTTCGATGAGTTTAATAATAAAAAATACATGCAAATGAAAAATTAATGCACAAAATTTTTTGGTTGTTCTTGTTGTAACACAAAGAAAAATAAAACATGATTTACTTTATGAAATAAAATCTATTCATATTTCAAATGCTAAAATTGTAAAATTTTTGAGGGAAAATCTACAAAAAGAACACAAAATCAACAACTGAATAAAAAAAACTTTCAACTACTTTTAGCGTAATATTTGCTTTTATTTAGATTTAATTTTTTTTTTCTATAAAAGGGAACAAAAAAAATTATTTTTTTTTGCATAAAACGCGTTTTTGGTTGGTTACTTTTGCGGCTTCATAAATTATGCAAAACAAAGCTGTTACAAGGTTTTTCTCTTTTATTTTAAATATGAAAATATTAGAACCTTTAAAAGCAGCTCTTTAAATTTGATTTGCCTACGAAATTAACTTTCTTTTCCTGGTTGAATATCTACTAATTTTCTATGGCAAAGATTATCATTTAATTTATAAAGCCTCAGCATCCCTACTTTTGTTAAATTAATTCACCTTTTATCCTTTTTTAATGTTAAAAAACGGTTTTCACCCTTTTAAAATTTTTCAATGTGTAGATGATTTCTCCCCGGATGTTTTTTTTTCTTGATCATTCATTCTCATCATTCTCATTATTTCGATTTTTCTTTTTTTAACCAGGTATACTGATATGCAAATTAGTTTCTATTATTTGCCTTTTATTCATTACAAACGAAAAGTAAATTGAAAAAAAAAAAAATAAATAAATAAAAAATTTAAACAAAAATCGACAGCTGTTTTTCGAAAGTATGAATTTGTGAATTAAGGGATCATTCACCTTTTGATCCCGCTGCAAGGTTCTCTTTTTCTGTTTTCTTTTACTCAAAGAAAAAATATTTCAGTTTCTTTAAGAAAATTTCAGTCATTGAAATACTCAGCCTTAGAAATGATGTTTATTGGAAAAAGACGGATAAAAAAAGCGAAATATTTTCTGATAACGAAAAAGTTTTTGGCGTTTGGCAACAAAAAACTTTAGCGGTGAAATATTTTTTGTGCTGCGATTTGATCTTCCGTCGGAAAATACAAAAATACACACGTAAAGAAAACTCTTATTTCGTTATGGTCACCTGCAAAAATCAAAGAAAAAATATTTCAGTTTCTTTAAGAAAATTTCAGTCATTGAAATACTCAGCCTTAGAAATGATGTTTATTGGAAAAAGACGGATAAAAAAAGCGAAATATTTTCTGATTACGAAAAAGTTTTTGGCGTTTGGCAACAAAAAACTTAAAAAACTTAAATATTTTTAGTGCTGCGATTTGATCTTCCGTCGGAAAATACAAAAATACACACGTAAAGAAAACTCTTATTTCGTTATGGTCACCTGCAAAAAAAAAACTACACAGAATAAAATAATAATTGATTTCAATTAAAAAATTTGTGATGTTAATTAAAAAATTAATTAAATTTGCTTTAGCGAAAAAATTAAAAGTATCAACTAAATATTTGTTTATTTAACCAAATTTTCTGCAGTAATGTTGTTAGTATAAGTAAACGTTTAATTCATTTGATTAAATTTTTAATTAAAACTGGTTTTATTTTTGATTAATGGTTTAAGTGAAAAAAAATTGCAGAGAATTTTTCTGTGTTGCTTCTAATCGCCTCTATACAGAAATATTTCAAAAGTTATTTCGATTAAAAAAGTTGTGATTTTAATTAAAAAATTAATTAAATTTGTTTTAGTAAAAAAATTAATAGTATTAATTATTTTTTTTTTTATAGATTAACAACATTTTCTGCATAAATGTTGTTGATATAAGTAAACGTTTAATTCACTTGATTAAATTTTTAATTAAAACTGATTTTATTTTTGATTAATTGTTTAATTGAAAAAAATTTGCCTGTTTAGTTTTCACTGTTGTTCTAGACAGACGTTATGAAAAAATTGACTAAGAGCAACAAGGAAATATCCTGGGGTTTGACACGTCATTAAGAAGACTTAATTTTTGCAGACTTTATTTGCTTAATTGCGCACATGTTTACCGATATGCAAAGCAAATAAATCCCCTGGAAAATATAGCAAAGGAAGGAAGTCTTGATATAATCTTAAATAAAACAAAAAAGCAATGCGAGAAAACACCACCAATAATAAATCAATAAGAATAGGAGGATAGATGCCGATGTGAGTAAAAGACTGAAGGAAGCGAGGATGACTTATGGACGGTTGAATTAAATTTGGCGAATAAGCCAGCTCACGTGTTAAAACAAATTTCGCATCTTTAGTGCCTGTATCAAATCGAATCTTCTTTATGGCAGTAAAACCTGGCTAATTGCAAACTAATTAATGCAGAAACTTGCAGCATTCGTTAGTTAGAGTTTACGAAACATATGGCGAATATTCTAGCCTGAAAACCATAAGCAGTGGCGAGCTAAACAGGCGGGCAGTTAATGAGCCAATATGCAATCAAACTGCCAGGATAAATCGCTTTAAAATTCTTTGGCGTTTGGCAAAAAGGTCTTAAGTGATAAACTGTAGTTTTGTTTGCCTGAACACCAACGACATTTGGTTTCACCAGAACGGCGCTATGTGCCACACACCTCATACCCAATTAAATATTCTGCACGAGCAGTGAACTATGTGAACTGTTGGGCCCAGAGCAGACGTTGAAACGTAACTGCAACTTCAGTTATTTTTCAGTTACTTTGTGTAAAAAACTCTCCCATAATGCGACCATTTTGAAACCGACTTGGAACTCCAATGCGTTGTAAAAGGCGTGCAGCAAACACGTGTTTGCGTTTCATCAGCACATCGTTACAAGGTAGGGATATATCCACAAAGTTATTCTGTAAGGCCTTTTTCTTTGTCGAACATTTAAATACATAAAAACGACTGAAACTGATTTTAAAGCAATAATTAAAACAAGAGTGCTATAATCGGATATGCCAAATGTTAGAAACCCTTCACCATGGTGCGAAAATAACAGGAAGTTATATAAATACATACCGTTCTTTAAATATAAATTTTTCAAACTTGTGTCACGCCTACTTGTCTCATCCTGCCCACATTTTGTCGGATGTTGTGTTTTGATAATAAAGATAATTGTACCAATTATCCACACCATAAATAAATAACTACCAAGTCCCCATCATATCCGGGGTCTTGGGAATCCCCATTTCAACGGACACACGGACAGGCGGACTTAAATAAATCAACTTCGCTCCTCATAAGGACTGAGAATGTATATACTTTTTAGGGTCTAAGATCAATATTGTAGAAATTACAAACGGAATTGCAAACTTATATTTACCCTTTTACCTTCGGTAAAGGGGTTTCGTTTCAGTTCCGTTTTACAGTCTGTTCTAGGCCTATGACTTTTTCTAATAGGGTTTCTAAGTTGTAGGTTTATACGAATAACCCACAACCCAGGGCGTCCCTCAAAGCATAACATTAGCTATGCCATTAGTTAAACTAAGACAGAGTTATGGGCCAGCGTAATTGAAAATTTTATATTTAGGATGCACGAACCCGCGGCGAACATTTACAGGATGTTAAACTACAAACATAATGGTATCGATAGCCCTTTAAAAAGAATAAAAAAAAAGGAAGGAGTTAGGAAGAGTTTGACGAAAGACTCCTTCTGTTTAAAAAGTGTCCCACATTGTGCGAAACACGGCGGACCCCACGATAATGTACGCATTGTTTTTGTAAGAGACTTTATAAATTATGAACATAATTCGTATATTTTACAAAAAAATTTCCTAACAAACTACGTATCTAACTTTATAATTTCGTTATTTGCAAATTGAAGGAAAAATTCATAAGAATGCTTTTCGTTGGATTTATGAAAAACGAGACTACGAACGAATTCCGTATTGTCGTAAAGTTTCAAAAGTTTAAAGTAAACTTCTTTCGTATTATTTACGAAACTGTTTTCAACAAAACGAAAAAAGGAGATACAAAAGTTTCTTAATTTCAAAGGGCGGTTAAATTTTTAGGACCGATGTTGAATGTGAACCACACCTAAACGTCAAGTTTTGTTCTGCATTTCATTTGGCATTTCTGAATTTCAGGCTAATTCAATTTGAACCATGGAAAGATACACAATCAAGTAACGCCTTAAAGTTATTCAGGCTTATTATTAAAGTGGACGTGCAAATAAAAATGCATATCGAAGAAAATCATATTCAGTTATGAGGCACATTTTCACCTCAGTGGATTCGTCACAATGCACGCACAAAGAGTGACTGGTTGGTGCGGTTTATGGGCTGGCGGCATCATATTTTTTCCAAAATAAGGCCGGTCAGGCAGTTACTGTGAATGGTGTTCGCTATCGAGAGATGATAACGAACTTTTTATAGCCCGAATTGCAAGATATGGATGTGGATGATATGTGGTTTCAACAGGACGGTGCCTCTTGCCACACAGCAAACGAAACAATGCCTTTTTTGTGTTGCAAATTCAATGACCGTGTTATCTCACGTGGTGGCGATGTCAATTGGCCGCCAAGATCATGTCATTTGATACCGTCAGACTTCTTTCTTTGGGGTTATTTGAAAGAAAAGGTATACGCCGATAAGCCAGCAACAATTCAAGACTTAACGGATGAGATAATTCGGCACACTAACGGCATAGAACCTCAATTATGCCTCCGCGTCATCGAAAATTTGGAGCATCGGATAGAGGTGTGCCGCCGAGGTCGCGGCGGCCATTTGGCCGATATTTTGTCAATATTATTATAATAAAAAGAAATGACAATAATTTCCTAAATAATTTGTGTTTTATTCAAAATCAACATCGGCCCTTAAAATTTAACCACCCTTTATTATGTACTAAAAAAATCCTTAAATATCCTTTTAACAATTTCCTTTTAGCTTTGATGTTTATTCTTTCTTTTTTCGAATGGTGTTATTTAAGCATTTCTCTAAGAGTCCTTAATACAAACAAATAAAATATTTCTAAATATGTTAAGACAATTATTTAATCCATACTCATAAATATGCATAAAGACAAAATAAAACGAAAATATTTCAAAATTGTTGGTGGATATTAACCCTAACAAAAGTCATAAAGACTTTCTAATTATATGCACCGCCCTAAATTCTAACTAAGTATTAATGATTTGAGGCACAGAAGAAGAAGAAAAAAAACCAATAAAAAATTGCAGAATTTTATTCATAAATATTTATGACTTTAACAAACAAATAATGAAATAAAACAAAAATAAACCACAAACCAATTAGAACCCCACAAAAAAAGCAGACAGACAGACAGACGAAAATTTATTAATTGTTAGAAAACAGACGAAAATCCATTTTAGTTATTTTTGGTTTAAATAAAACCATTTAAACAGTAAATAAATAAAATAAAAAAATGAAATAAAATTGATTAAAATCGAATTTTTTTTTTTGTTAAGAGGCTACAAAAAGAAGGAAGCAAATAAATCTGGGGTTGCACAGTGGCGTGGATTAAAAAAATATTCAATAAATAAAGATCTTCTTAGAAACTAGGCCGGCGGATGATTCTTGTCTAGCCTGTTGGTTTGTAGGGATCATCTTAAGCAGATCTGTGGAGTCGGAGTTGAGGTTTTTTTTACCGGAGTCGATGTATCCACACCATTTTTCGGCATCAAAAATTTTTTAAAAATTTCTAATATTTTCCAAAATAAAAATTCTTCAAAATTGGCGATGCAATATTTAATATATGAGTGGAAATTTTAACAGAATCATTTTCTTGCTATATTTAACCATTTAAAAGGTACTGCCTTAAAAAAATGAGTTTGAAGTCAAATAAGGAACAGTGTCAAATTCATTTAGCATCAATTTTAGAGTAGGAGTTGGAGTTGCAGTCGAACTTAAAAAATGTCAGCGGTTGGAGTCGGAGTTAGAACTTTCTTTGACAACTCCACAGCCCTGGTCTAAAGGATTTTTAACGTGTTGCTGTTGCACCTTTTAAGGAAATCATGTGCAGTCAACACCAGAGATTGCAAAGATTGAGATTGAGTCAAAAATCCATAATTGGCAGATTCGAAAAAATCTGAGATCGCGGGTATATATTTCCTACTTACTAACCAGGGAGCCAGTAGTCCCTAGTGAGGAGGCACCAGATTGACTATTGGTTAAGGCAAAAATGTTTTCTGTCTTTAAGACAGATTGTCTTTGCGAGGAAATTTAATTGTTCTTATAAAAAGATACTTTCCTGGATCACGTGGTTTAATACCGAAATCGCGGAGAGCGGTATGCTGGAAAAGCCTCTTAAGGGCTGATGTTTCTCAACTTGTGGGAGAGTTCGGCTTGAGGGACCCCAATTTGGTGTTGCTGCTCAACAGTTACTGCTAGCATATTTCTAAAAGAAGCGGTGGTAAGTTAGCTCCATCGCCTAAACAAGCGGCGAGTGTATAATCTTGCTCAAATTGTTAACTGTGTATGTTGGTTGTTCTCACATTCAGGGGCGGTTGTTTGTCATCCAGTGGCTAAAATCGAATATCAGATAAAGTCATTTGGTTGGTGGTCATGTAAATCTTTTCCACATCTGTTCCGGAAATTTCTCCCGGGAGTTGGAAAACATCATAAGGATATTTTACCAGTTGGTATTTCATAACGGAAAACCGGAGCTCCTAAATGGTAGCAAGGGAGTCAGGAGCCCCAACAACTTTGGTTTCAGCCTGACTATTGGTGAGGCCCTTCGGGGAAAACGTGGTAGTAGTTGTATTTTAAGCCCAAAGTCACAGAAAGAGACATCTTAAAAAATCGGTTTCATTGGAGTATATTTTATATTGAGGGTTAATTCGGCTGCTGGAAGATTCTTTTTTAACATGTGCTGCTTGCTTAACCGTAGAACGCATAACCGGTTACCCGTGTGCCCACTAGCAACTTTAAACGTTTCTAGCTGCTATTAGTAGCATTGGAACTTCGAACTAGGAAATTCAAGTCTTTTTGATTCGTTTTATTGGCCATTTATTAAATTCGGTTCAGCGGTGCCATAACTATGAGCTTCCAAAGATGACAACTACGCAAATGCATAGCCGGGGTCCCTGTTTTTATATGAAAAAATTAGCAAAAAAGAGACTGTTGTAAGCAGGGTTTAAAAAACTGCAGTTGAAACCAAGAACTGTCAAACTAAAAACGAAAATGCGTTTACAACTTTTCGCCTTTTGAGTTGGTTCGACAGCAACTGTTTACATTTAAAAAATTATAAGTAAAAGAAACAGTTTTTTTCTGGCCATTGACAAATGAAGAAGTGGAAGAAAAGGCAGTTTTTCGACTTTGATTGCAGTTTTTTAAACGCTGGTTCTAAGATCTTTTTAATCAAATATATAAAATAATATAATTTATTTTCCTAAATTTTTAATTAAGGATTATAAAATAAATATTTTTTTTTGTGAAGGTAAAAATTACAATGGGGTACAAATGTACCCGGGTTATATGTTTGCGTGTTTTTTTTTGTTGTTTGCCTACTGTAGGTGTATTGATTTACAGCTTGCCATAATTTTGTTGTAATAATAATTAATTAACAATTAAAAATGTTATCAAATATAGAATTTTCAATTAATTTGTAAGATTTTGATTAAACGGGTTTTAAATCAAACAGTTTTTGCTGTAAAGCTGAAAATGATTAAAAATTTAAAGTGGGGGACAAATGTACCCTGGTTATGTGTTTGCGTAGTATTCTACGGTTAAGAACCCAGATAATGTTAGATTGCTCCAGTCCCAAAACTTGCGCGAGTACATAGTTCTGCCGAGTTTTACGCTCAATTTGTTGCCAGTGTGTCTTGGTAGCGCTCACGACCTCAGATATTGACTGCATTTGATTTCGCCGGAGTAGTGGCTCCCTACATTCTCCCGGAATTAAATTTTCTTCAAATTTCAAATAAATTTGAAAATTTATTATCACTTTTTTACATTTAACACCACTGTTAGTTGCTTAAATAATTATAAAAAATGGCTGTTGAATTTGTCTTACAGCAAAATATACAAATAAGACTGTTCTAATGACAGTTACTAAAGAAGTTGTTTAAAAATAGCGTATTGCCGCCCCATTTGTGATTATGTCATATTTTATTTTCCAAAGTTTTCAGTTTTATTTCCTGTCTTCATTTATTTTCTGAATATCCTTCATATGATTTTGTTCCTTTTTGTACACACATTTTAAAACGTAGGACGTATGTGGTGGCACTTAACGTTTATCATGTAGCATTGCAACAAATAAAATGATTTTAATTTTAGATTATTATAATTTTGAAATGTGGGTAGAAATAAATGAAGACATTTCAAGCAAAGACATTTTAGATTTCAAGTGAAGGTAGAAAAAATAAACTATATGTATACACCGATGGAATTAAAATAGTTTTTTTTAAAGATTTAAGAAGAAAAAATTCATAAAGTTCTTATTTAATTTTTTATTTAATATAATATATTAATATTACTATGAAGATTATTTATTCGGGCTACATAAAGTTGTCCAGGAGCACTAAATAACTGAAAGGTTATTTTTGGTCCAGCCCTTAAGATTTACAAACGGACTGGTGTTTCATTAATGAAATATATCGAGGACTTAAAAGTTCAGTCAAATACATATTGATTTTTTTTTTGTTCAAAAAAAATTTTGTCCTATTCCCCTTAGAGTTCTAAACATGTGGTTCTTACTTTACACACATGGTGAAAACTATGTAATTTTATAAAAAAAGTTCGATGTTCCGTCGTTCGCGCCAAACGCTGAACATAATCTTTTTCCGAAGTCCGTAACCGAACCCGAACGTTAAGTCGGACACTAGCTTTATGGCATTGTTGAAGACCCGGAGTTATAAAACTTCTACTGCGAAATCAGCTTTTAGCTGTCTTTAAGGTCTTTCCCTCTAGGGTTTGGATATTTATTAAAGGCACAAAGCCTTTTCCCAAGAAGTCACACCAATAAGCAGGCCATTATCTACTAACTCGCTAAGGTTGGTTCACAAGGTAGACGAATAGACTCGAGTCAGCAGCGATCTTACCTGTTTAAGAATTGGCTGGATTTGTATCACTTTTAAACTGTCTCAAAGGTCTGCCTCTCCGGTTTTTCGATATTAAATACAGCTCACTATGTGATTTTCGAAGAAGTGACACCAATAACCTGGGGGCAGCTTGTCCTCCTGGTAGCAGATGTACTCAGGTCAGCAGCGATCTACTGTAGACACAACAAACAATAAATGAATTGGCTGCACTTTTATTTAGATTTTTGCTTCTTTAATATTTTCTTCCTGGGATTTGGATATTAATTAAAGCCACTAAATTTCATCCAAAGAAGTCAAACGAACTATTTAATCAAAACTTTACTTTGAGTGTTCTTTTATCGTGTGTGATAAATAAATGTTGCATATTTCTTTGTTATTTTGTATGTGTTTTTAAGGCAAAAACTTGAACTTGTGGTTTATGGCATAAAAGTTCGCATAACATATTGCTTAACATTAAAAACATAACTTTCCTATAAATATGCAACAAAATAAAACAACTAAAATGATTTTTGTGGTTTTTGTGTGTCATTTGGTAAAGTCATTTAAAGTTATCTGCTAGTGAATATGTAAAGCGCTACAGCAAATAATGAAGGTAATAAAGAATTAATTATTCAAAAGGTAACAAAGGAAAATATTATAAGACTAAAATATAAAAATGGGGGACTAACAACAGATGAGAGAGAGAGAGAGAGATCTTTTTGTAAAATGGTTCGTGTCTTTAATAACATAAGCATCTAAAAATCTGTTAGGTTTTTTACTTGGTCATTGAACGAATTAGTAAGGAGAGTAAAGTTGTTTTTTATTTTGTTTCTAAAATGTCGGAGTTTGGATTTACTTTACCATCAAATTAAAAGAAATAGTGCAGCTGAAGCAAATCATCTGCTTAATCCTAAATATTTCCCATCGATTTCAACATGCAAAAGATGACTTGTTCGGTTAAGATCAGGGCTGTCAGATATGGCGATTTCACGCCAAACGTGGCGATTTAGAAACGTATTTGGCGACGGGATTTTCCATTTGGCGATTTTTGATATAACTAGCGATTTATTTGGCTAGTTTTACCATTTTTATTATTTCAATGATTCTTTTTTAACAGTTCGTCATTTTTTGTTATCATTACTAATTTAAGAAATCTGGCAACTTTTTTTGATTTTTGTTTTGTGATCATTTTAAGTGAATTTATTTTTGTATCAAAACGAAATCAAAAGTCAGTTTTCTTAAGGCCCAACCACAATGAGCTTAAGTTGGCTTAAGCAAATGTGCGAGTTCATGTAAATTATACGAGGCAAATCATATTGAACTTAAGGAAACATTTTGTTTAATTTTTAGAAACTGTAATTTGCTTAAGCAAAGTGCGAAACTGATCGCAAATTCTGTACGACATCAAATGTTTTTACAGTTTGTTTTTGTTTTTTGTGCAAGGCTATGCATATTATGGTTGGGCCTTTAATGTTGAAACATATTAGAAGCACAAAATAACGGTTAAAGAATAAAAGCTTGCAATTGTTGTGCTTAATTATGGCATCTTCATCTACCTAAATTGGATCGTTGCCACAGAAAAAAATGGGAAAACGAGAATTGGGCAAGAGGTAAATATAATTGGATCATTTTGTATTCACAAGGGCCTATTCCATCAATTGGCCATACGGGCCTATTTCACTCATTCTATTTAAATAAAAATTTGTGTTTAAAATTCGTTTTTCAAATCAAACAAAAATAACATTTTAAGAAAATAATTAGAATTGTGGTGAAAAACTACATTTAAATACAAATTTATATATAAAAAGAACTGGTGAAATAGGCCATAACTCTCTTTTTAATATTCTTTAAATGGTAAAAAAAAAATTGATATATGAAATTGTGTGTATATTTTACTATTTAAAAATTGGTATGCAAAGTTCCTAATTTAATATATAAAATAATTTAAAAAAAAAATAACAGAATCTAAACTAAACTTACTTTTGGTTTCTGGTTTTTTTGGTTTTCTCAATTTTTAGCGATTTTTGACTGAAATATTAGCCTGTTTTGTATAAGCAAAATTTAATTTTTGAAAAAAAATATTACGAAAACCGAAAAAATCGTTGCCCCCCGGAGGTTTTTGGCACCCTATGGTGCCGATGGTGTTACATCCTCCGGGGAAATCAGGTGCAGTAAATACCTGGGACTCGGCAAAAAAACAAAAATTCACAGATCTCTTGAGACTGAGGCTGACTAACGATCCTATCTTGCATCGCGGGAGACAGCAGCCCCTTGTGAGCAGTCACCTGACTGACTCTTGGTTAGAGCCTGCGGAAGTTACTTCTTGCGCGAAATGCTTTCTGTCTTTAAGGAAGATTGTCTTTGGGGGAGTTTTATTTTTCTTATGGAAAGCTTCTTTCGGGTAACAAGTGATGATTTTAATTTAAGACCAAAACTGGGGAAGGGAGTTCTAAAACCCCTTCTCAAGGCCTGTTTTTTTACCACTTGTGGCATTGATCGGCCTGAGAGACGGATCAGCCCTACACAGAAAGAAAAAAGTTGTATTAAAATTAAGATTATTTTTTGCTCATTTGAAGTAATTTAAGTACGAATATCACTAAAAAGTTTCAAAAACTATTCAAAATGGTACAACTTTCGAAAACCAATATGAATGCGTACTTGAGTTTTTGTAAAAGTTTGCTGTAGAAACAACGACAACATCACAATAGTAGGTAAAAAATAATTTGTTTGTTTTGTAAAGAACCAACAACAAGACTGCAAGAAGAAAAATATATACTATTTTTAGGTTCAAAAGTAAAATAAGAAGCAATAATTCCCATATTCTGATTGGTCTTACACACAGGAGTCGTTGGTAAACTCACAGTTTGTCAACCAGTGGTTCAGATCCACCGTGTCAGGTATCCATGTTAATTTTTTCCACATCTGTATTTGATGGGATCAGAAGGCGTTTAACTTTTATTAGCTGCTGTTAAGGGTTAAAACGATCAGATGGGACTTGTTTTACTTATTTAAAGCGTGCATGAACTAGAGACTGAACCAGAAACAAAAATATAAACCCATTGAGCCACTTATCTAGGAAAAGATCTAAGAAGTTAACTAAAAGCCAGACTCGTACCCAAACTAGAAGCAATCTCGAAACAAAACTGATTAAAATTAAGAGCTGAAATCTGTACTATGAACAGGCCCAGCAACTGAATTTAAAACTTAATAAAACACTAAATTAGAAACTATATTAAAAACTGAACTAAAAGTGAATCCGGTATAGCAAACATTTAAGAATTTCTTTAAACGTAAGAGAGACGTTGAAAAAGAATCTTGCATGACCAAAATGCTGCTTGAAACATTAACTATGGAAAGCCCAGGGCGACAATTCAAATCAACGTCATCCATTTATTTGATGGGAGTAGAAGGGTTAGAGGGGACCTGTATCGTTTAGAATTGACTTATTTGAAAAAAATCCTTGCGAGACCAGTTAAAACTATTTTGGAAATATTGTTTGGGAATTATTGCCACTTATAGTCAAAACCTTGCTCCCTCCAATTACCATTTTTTTATCTATGCAGTTTGGGCTCCCTAGAATGAATTTAATTTTAAAACAGGGCATTCCAAATTGGCTTGATTCGGAAGTTCTTTTGGCGCGAAATTCAAATGTTGCCAGAAGGATGGGAAAACTTCATAACTAACCATGGCAAATATTTTGAATTAATTAATATTGAACCAATATTTCACAAAAACGCTGAAAATTGTCCAACAATTCCGCATTTTTAAACTAAACGCCCAATACAAATAAAGAGTACCAAATTACGAATTGTAAAGTGCCCAACAAAATAATTTATGCATTCAATTTTCATTATTTGTTGAACTTTAACCCTTAACCCCCGTATTCATAAACGATTATTTAATATAACAAACATTTATTTAGGAAAATTTTCATAAAAAATTTGTGTTTTAAATCTTTATTCAATTTAAAAAAGATTTCAATGAATACAGGGATAAATATTTAAAAAAAACTTATACATTTTTAAATCTCCAGCAGAAGCCCGAAAATGCATTTTTAATACAACTGAGATACATTTTTTCTAATAATCAACATAAAGGGGTTTCTTAATTCGTACTGACATACTTTTCCAACTACATATAACCCTTTAAGAATTATTTGAATACCCATGATTTTGTCTCTTGTTTTTTTTTTTTTTTTTGTGCATTCCGTCTGCACCTTGTAAATTTAAAAACACCCCTGATTTAAAAACGAATTGCTAAAAGCACGCGATTTCGTATAAATTAAGAAGCCTTTAACGAAAATTATTTTTGTTTTTATAACTAAAACTTTATGCGAACGATGAGTTCTATATGAACTTAAATACAATTTATGACGTTTCATAAGGAAATTCCTTTTATGAAGACACTCGTTTAAATGTTTTTTTTTTAAATTGCAATGCTTTTTCTAAAAGTTTACGTTTTGTTTTTTATTCTTTTTTTTTTTTTGTTTTCTTAAAATCATGTGTTATGTTGTGTCTTTCATGGATAGTAACCCACTATTAGGCCTCGTAGATCGTACACGAGGGAGAGTTAGAAAAATATAACTTAAGAACAAATCTAAAAAAAAAAACACCAAAACAGAACTCGAACAAGACTTAGAAAAACTAGAACAAAAATTTTTTTAGAGGTGAACTAGTAATAAACTAGATTGTAAATAGACAGAACTTAAACGAACCCTTGGCCAAATTTTGTTATTCGATATCGATTGCAACTTTCATGTGAATTTTATTGTAACTTCGACTAACCCAAAAATTAAAAAGAACTGTGCAAGAAATGAACTAGAACTATACTAGGAAATAACTTTAACCGAAATAGAATTGTACTGAAAACTAGAATGAAATAGACTTAGCCAGGACTGAAGAAGAACTGATCTGTAACTAAACTGTCACTGAACTGGGGCCTAATTCTGTCAGTCGTAATCGGGTACTTTCTCCATTCGAAAGCAATTTTATTTCTAATTCTTTCAGTCGATACTGAACGAATCGAAATTATTTTTTCAGTATTGTGAAACTTAAATTAATGACTGAAAACTAATTTCGTTCAGTATTGACGGAAATAATTAGATATTAAATTGCTTTCGAATCGAGAAAGTAATCGATAACGACTGCCAGAGTCAGGCTTCTGAATTGGACTTAAGCTGAAAATAAAATAAACTTATACTGAATATCACTGAACTAAAAGTGAACTAGAGCAGAACAAGAACCGAACTTGCACTGAACAAGAAGTGTACTAAAACCGAACTTAAAATGAACTAAAACTGAACAAAACTAAAACATAAAATCCAAAAAAAGTTTGTTTAGTAAAACTTCACATATAAAACAAAAAACCACCACCCTCGTTTACAACAAATAGTTAACAACATACAGCAAGTAGCTAGTTTAAATGTAACGTTCGATCGTTATCACTAAATCAGAGGTTAATAGAGCTTAACATTAATACCATCAGAGACCATCAATTTAGTCACAAAAAAAAAAAAAAAAAAAAAACACACACACAACTACTCAGTTGGCCATTCACATTGAGCTTCAGCTAAAAAAAAAACTAGCAGCTTTTCATATCATCATTTAAGAGCCTTCTCCAATAACCCTTTAAGGTGCAACAAAATACATACATTTTAATTTAAGTTCGGCCACAAACTAGAGAGTGCGGAAAAAACCATTGTTCACGTACAATATTGGCTTGTTTTCATATCGCCAATAATATTCCACACCAAAAACGATAAGTGCCAATAACAACAAACTGATCATAATCAAGATCATGATCAACACCAGCGCCAGCACATTCAACCAACCACCTTCACTGTGTTAAAGGAAACAAAACAAAAAACTGTCAGAAATTAAAGGAATTTCTTTGCAATTTTTTTTTTTTTAGCTGAAAGACACTTGTTGCTTTTTCTATTCTACGAAATGAAATCCATCATTCGGAGATTTTTCTCAATTGTCTTAAATAGACAGTTTATGGCTGTGATCTTTACGGTATTTTTTTGATCATCCATCCATTTCACCTGCAGCTTGAACCATCTAATCAATCTTCGGTTTAAGGTTTTCTGATCTAAAAGAGACTGTTTGGTTGGTTTGTTTCATTGTAAATTACTTTAATAAGATAAATATAATAATTTGTTTAAAAGTTTTACACTCAAACCGAGAAAAATGTATATTTTTACACTATCAATATGTTGCAAGCAAAAACAACTGAAATTGGATTAACAAAATGGTAAGAAAATAATGAGTAGGCAGCAGCAGCAGCAGTTGCAATTTCATTTTTAATAAGAATACAATCGTTTGAAAGGAATTGTAATTCTATTACTTAAAAGACGTAAAGAAAACTGTAAAAAAATAGGTGCTAATCACTGATTAATTTACATTCAGGCCAAATGTCCAGAATTCATTATAAATAGAACTCATTTAGAATTGAACTGGAACTGAGACTAAAACTAAAAAATACATGTGAACTTGAAGTGAACAGTTCTAGGTTTTAGAATGCAGCTAGAACAAAACTAAAAGAAAACTAAGACAGAACTAGAAGAAATCTAGAAGAGATCTAGAACAGAAATGGAACTGATATAAAATATAACTAGAATAGATATAAAACACAAATAGAATAGAACTAAAACAGAACTAGAACATAATTAGAACAGAACTAGAACAGAACTAGAACAGAAATAGAACAGAACTAGAATAGAACTAGAAAAGAACAAGAACAGAACTAGAACAGAACCAGAACAGAACGAAACTAAAACAGAAAAGAATTAGAACAGAACTAGAACTGAACGAGAACAGAACTAGAACAGTAATGGAACAGATATAGAATAGTACCAGAATAGACATAGAACACAACTAGAATATAACTAGAACAGAACTAGTCCAGCACTAGAAGTGAACTATAACAGAACAAGAACAGAACTAAGACAGAACTAGAACTAATACAGAACCAGAATAGAACAGAACTAAAACAGAACCTGAACAGAACTGAAATTGAACTAGAACAGAACTAGAACAGAACTAGAACAAAACAAGAACTTGAACAAAACAAGGACGTAACCAGAACAGAACTACAACAGAACCAGAACTAGAGCAGAAATAGAACATAACTAGAAGAGAATTAAACATATCTAGAACTGAACTTAAACTGATATTGAACTAAAACAACACTCAGTTAAAACTTAAGTTATTTAGAAATAAAATAAAAATAAACTCATCTACAATTAAAGGAGAACTAAACTAAAATATAAATACAGGGTGGTGCCAAATAAACGTTATGATTTTTTTTTTTTTGTTAATTTTCCCGAACACACTTTGAACAACTTGTTAAAATTATGATGGAGAAACTCAGCACAGAACAAATAAATGAATCGTTTATTTCAGAAACCCGTCAACTCTCATTTAAAATAGGCACACTTGACGGGTTTCTGAAATAAACGAGTCAAATAAAGATGTTCAATTTTATTTTTAAAGTCATTATTCGATTATGCAGACACAAATACGATATCGAATATTGAGCGATGACTCCCATTTTGCCCTCAATGGTCAACTTAATAAAAATATGGAGTACCGAAAATTCAAGAATAATTGCCATTTAGATGGCCAGTTTGGTGTGGAATAACTTCAGAAAAGATCATGGGTCCATATTTTTTCGAAAACGACGAAAAAGTTTTGCGGTTAAAGTAAATGCATGCAAAATCGGGCAAAAAGAAGGCCCGAGGCAAAAAACAAACTTAGGGTTCTAACAAAATGAAGACACACATCGTCCATCCTGCTATGGTTTTTAATGGCGATCATAACATTACTTATGTGCAATTAGAATAAGCACAGAACTAAAATAGAACTTAAACGAACGGAAACTTAAACAGAACTGCCCTTTAACTGACATCAAACTTCACAGAAACAAGTTAAAATTAATTTAAAATAATAAAACTGTGACATTAATTAAAAAATTATTTAAATATGCATTAGTAAACAAATTGATAGTATCAATTGAATATTTTTTGATATTCACAACACTTTCTGCAGGAATGATCTTCAAATAAAACAACATTTAATTCACTGAATTAAATTTTATATTAAAACTAACTTAAGTTTTGATTAATTGAAAAAAAAAATTGGCGGGAATTTGTCTGTGTTTAACTAAACTAAATAAGAACTAAACAAGAACTAAAATAGAACCAACCTGAATCTGATCTGAGCTAGAACTGAACTGGAACCAGCAGCTATTGATAATGCAGTTGAATTTCGAGCTTAATGAGTGAATCTCAATCCATAATCGTTTTTTTTTTATTTATTTTTTTGTTTGTTAGAATTTTAAAAGTTAACCTTTGCTTAAATGTTTTTTTTCTAATTTCTAGCATGAGATTTTATATAAAAATATTTTTTTTTATTTCTTATTTTATACTTAAGCTTATTGTTGTGGCATACACTTCAAAATTTATTCAGTTATGATTTATTTACGTACGTCGTGCTCATATTTATCAAACTCTAATTAATCGTTGATAAACCAATCTAGACACTAAATACCACATTGCCTTCTTCATGAGTAGTTTACATCGTCATTGGGCTGAGGCAACATTTTTAAACTGTCTTACATACTGTTGCTTCCCTGTGCACCAGAAAACCACACAAGTCTGGGTTTCTTGTAAAACTAATTGACTGAGTGGCTGACTAACAGACTGACTGACTGACGGACCAGGTTGTATGTTGGCCATTCAAATTGCAGCAAGTCTCCAAATACGACCAAAATTGTTTAGTACTTATTTGTATTGATACCCATAATATAAAAGTATTTTTTTCATTTTTGGTTTTTATTTTTGATTTTCTTTCTTGTTTCAGTTTTTTTTTTTGCCTCGTTTGGTCGTTTTACAATTATTGAAGATGTAATCATTTTAGGATTTTTTGTGGTTAACTCGTGCCCAACAAATAAAACACTCTTTAAATACTGGCATTTTTATTTTTCCACATTTGATGTAGTTTTCGCTTGTTTTTAGTACTTAAAATAGTTGCACAAATTATTGGGTCCAATTTTTGTTTAGTTTAAAAAAAAAAACAAAGATTATAAACATGCATGTAAAAGTTTTCATGTAATATAATACAACACAGGGTGTTAAGATAAAAAATGAAAAATCATTTTGAATGAGAATTTTAGTCAATATTTCTAGAGCTTTTTTTTAAGGTACAAAATAAAGATTTACTAGAATTTAAATGAATATTAATTGAAAAATTTTAATTTATCAAAAAATACGGATTGAAAATAACGACAAAATCAAGAAAAAAAACTGCAATTAATACCAAGTTGGATCTTATAGACCCGAAGCTAAGATTAAATTTTCATTGCACATTGTAACAATTATTTTCGGTGCAAATTGGCTTAACCAAAAACATGACAGTAATCGGTACAATATGGTAACACTGTCGTGCCTTATTTTTGTTTACTTGTTATAAGCAGACATAATTTTATTATTTTTAAAATGGATTACGTTTAAAAAGAAAACAAAAATAATATAACTAGTAAATTTTAACAAAATTCGTATAAAAAGTATTTTTATTTTAGCAAAATTTCCTTTAAATAGTAAATTTGAACAAAAATTTCCTATCAAAAGTAATTTTTAACAAAATTTTCTATAACTAGAAAATTACTGCAAATTTTCCTATAAAAATAAATGCTAACATTATTTCCTATAAAAAGTAAATACATATGTATGTACAAAATAACCTATAAAAAATAACTTTAACAAAATTTCCTACAAAAAGTAAATTTAAGCAAAATGTCCTATAAAAAGTTTAATAAAATTTTCTATACCAAATAAATTTTTTCAAAATTTCTTATAAAAAGCAAATTTAAACAAATTAACATTTAAAGTAAGTGTTACCAAAATTTCCTATAAAAAGAAAATTTTAACAAAATTTCCTATAAAAAGTAAGTTTTAGCAAAATTTCTATATAAAGTAAATTTCAACAATATTTCCTATTAAAAAGTAAATTTTAAAAAACTTTCCTATAAAAAGTAAATTTTTTAAAAAAATTTACTATAAAAAATAATTTTAAATAAAATTTCCTATTCATAATAAATTTTAGCCAAATTTCCTATCAAAAGTAAATTTTAACAAAATTTCTTATAAAAAGTACATTTCAACAAAAGTTTCTATAAAAAGTAAATTTTTACAATTGGGGTATTCACAAGGTAGTCATAACGTTGTAAAGTCATGTGTCTTAAAATAATTACAAGAAATATATATGACTGCTGTGGGCTACCGCTTATAATTTTAATTTCTACTGTACAGTTATGACGTATCAATGAACACACCATTAAAATTTTTATTCTGTTTGAAACACAACAACATCAATTTTAAACAATTGTTATATATTATTTAGGACTTTATGACGATTTGACTTGATTGCACACCTTGTGAATCCCCCAAATATTTCCTATAAAAGTATATTTAACGAAATTTTTCTATGAAAATTAAAATTTTAACAAAATATCCTATAAAAAGTATATTTAACGAAATTTTCCTATAAAAAGTCAAATTTTAACAAAATATCCTAAAAAAAATTATTTTAACAAAATAACCTATGAAAAATAATTATAACAACATTTCCTATAAAAAATAATTATAACAACATTTCCTATAAAAACAAAGTTTAACCAAAAGTTCATATAAAAAGAAAATTTTAATAGTTTTACCAAAATTTCCTATAAAAAGTACATTTTGGCAAAACTATCTATAAATAGCAAGATTGTCTTTACTAGTTAATTTGACCAAAATTTACTATAAAAAGTAAATTTTAACAAAACTTTTAAAAATAGTACATTTTAACAGCATTTTCTATAGATAATTAATTCTAACATAATTTTCTATAGAAAGTAAATTTTAACAAAATTTCCTATAAAAACAATTTTTTAACAATATATTCTATAAAAAAGTAGATTGTAGCAAAATAAAAAAAATTTCAATTTAAAGTAAATTTTACAAAATTTCCTTCAAAACATTTCCTATAGAAAGTAAATTTTAACAATGTTTCCTTAATAGTAACGCCTTTCGTTTTCTATAAAAAGTAAATTCTAACATAATTTTCTATAAAAAGTAAATTTTAACAAAATTTCGTATAAAATCAAATTTTTAACAATATTTTCATATAAAATGCAAATTTATTTTGTTAAAATTCGCATTTTATAGGAAAATATTGTTAAAAATTTGTTTTTATACGAAAAATAAATAATTTTCAATTAAGAGTAAATTTTAACAAAATTTCTTATAAAATGTTACTTTTAACAATATTTCATATCAAAAGTTAATTTTACTATATTTCCTATAAAAGGAAAATTTCCTATAAAAATTAAATTAAACAAAATATCCTATAAAAAATTTTTTTAACAAAATTCCTATAAAAAGTAAGTTTTACCAAAATTTCCTAAAGAGTACATTACAAAAATTTCCTATCTAAAGTAAATTTAACCAAAATAAAACGCAAATTTTCTATAAAAGGCTTGTTTTAGCAAAATTTTCTTAACTAGTGAAATTTAACAAAATTTCCTAAAAAAAAAGTATATTTAGGAAAATGTCCTATAAAAAGTTAATTTTTTAAAAATAATTATAGCAAAATTTTCATAACTAGTAAATTTTAACAAAATTTCCCAAAAAAAAGTATATTTAGGAAAATTTCCTAAAAAAAGTAAATTTTTTTTAAAATAATTATAACAAAATTTTCGTAACTAGTAAATTTTCTCAAAAATTGCTATAAAAAGCTTTCACGTTGATGCATTTATTTGTTTAACAAACAGGTGTTTGCTTATATCGGCGCTGATTGTCCACTTAGATCGGCGGCCAAGTGGCCGATAAAGATCGACGCATTTGTAATATATTGAGTGCTTAATATTGTGTTTTAAAGTGTTAACATTATCGGTACATAAGGATTGCTTTTAATTGTATAAAATTAGCAGAAATGCGCTTACAATATCGGCACATAAATATAATCGAAAATTGTACAATGCGCCAATAGTGTGATCTTAGCTTAAAATGTGGTTTATTGTATTTTATTTATTAACCAACTTTTATTATTGCAAATTTAAGTGATTTTATTAGTTTTATTTTACACCCTGTATTTGATTGTAATTCGATAATTTGTCCATCGTGCCTTTTTTTGCTAAAGTCTTCCCTTAACTCCGTTCTCATGTAATCACTGCTTATAAAATCAATTTTATTAGCTCACATAAAGACGGACTGTTGGATGGATAGACGGACATGCCTAAAAACTGACTGCACTGTGGTGCCTAATGAAAAATAAATATAGTAGTATAGATACCATACTACTTCGTTAATACATCAAAGAAAAGAAAGGCAAACAAATAACGAAACTGGAACTTAAATGAAACTGAACTACAACTTAAATCGCACTGAAGTAGAACTGAGCTAAAACGTGATCCATTTCGCGGTTCCCTACTTCTTAAATGAAAAAAACACAGAAAATTAAACTTTAATGGGGAATGATTATTATCATTTGATAGAACATTCTTTGGCATTTATTTTTTGAAGATTATGTCTATCAAATGTTGGCCGTTGCTACGTCGCAGATGGTCCATCCGTCGAGTCCAATTTTCGATGACTCGTTCGAGCTTTTCGACTGGTAGCTGGCGAATGACACGCGTGATGTTATCATCCAAGGCCTGAATCGAACCGGGAAACTGATATTTTCCTCTTTATTTGCTACTCCGTTACTCGGATATTAGCGATCATAAAAATACAACTTTTTTGTTTAATAGCTACTCATAAAAGGATAATTCTATATTATTCGCAGCATTACGCAGATTTTGTACATCTTGATAGTCTGACATTTCTGAATATTTCTAAGCCAGGAAAGTTAACTTCTGCCGCTCGAGCATCTTCTTTCAATCCTCCCCTTGATAATTTTATGTATAAATTTATACTTATCCTTCCTAAATACAATATTTTTCTAGTTTTAATATTTCTGATCAGTTGTCGTCAGTCCAAGGAATTCTTAGTAAACGTCTATATAACTACATTTCATATGATGTATGTGGAGGAAAATTAACTGAGGCCGGTTGCTCCCAAGGTGGAGAATAGCGGATATATAACAACTATTGACCTAAGCCATTCGGAAGGACTGATCTCAAACTTATCTAAAAAATGAAGTAAAAACTGGACTAGGAACTGATCTCAAAAGTTAAAATCACCATTTTTCTCCCAATGATATTTCATAACTTAGAAACTTTAAAATAAATACTTAAATCCAAGTTATAAACTTATTTTGAAAAAAAACCTAAAAATATCACTTATTTAGCAATTAAAACCACTGTGCATTATTGTTTCGCCATTTGTACACCTTGTATGATATACATATAACGTTTTAAACTATTTACTTTCGTTAAACCATAAGTGGTGTTGCTGCAACAAAGTCATGATGTATGTCTTAACCGTATTGCAGAATTTCTGTGGCTACAACTACTCAAGCCATGAATGAGTGGCATGCTGTAATGAAAGCATGTATGGGGTTGTGTTGCAAGTACGGGCGTGTGTTACGATGGTTGTACGGATCGATGGCATGATTATATAAGCATTAATTTATGTTTACATGTGTTTATAGCGCCCTCTAGTATGTAATTTGATAGTCGTTTGCAATAAGAATGAGAGAGAGAAGATCAAATCACGATCATTATAAATCGCTAGTTCTTGAAAGTTTCTACAGAGAAAATACGAAAATACGAGTACACATGAGTTTAAGATTTAAATGAAATTTAAAAGAATGAAAATATCAAAATGTTCAAAGTGTTCAAGATATTTAAAAATTCAGTGAAAGTTGATTTGAAGTATTTAAAAATTAAATCGTTTTGAATGCAACTTTTTTTCAATATTTCTTAAAGTCATAAAGTTAAAACGTCATAAATGATATGTTCTGACATTTTGACGTTTTTAAAGGAATTCTTAATGCCACAAATAACAATCATTTAAATCGGTTAGCATTTATTCTAACACTTAGTGGAACTGTCCTGTGCTATAACAGGGTGTCTCGAATCACAATTATGAAAAAGTCTAGGATAATATTTTCTATAGCTTGTTTCATCAAAATCAATTAGGTGATTTTGAAATTCGATATTTACTTTTACTTTTGAAAATTAACTCTTTAAACTCACTGTGGCTATAAAAAAAACCCCATAATAAGACCAGAATTGAGGGGGGCTCCAGTAGGAAGAAACATAAGCTTGAAGCTTAGAAATGCAATACAGGTAACCCTCCTAAAAGACGGCTTCCTTCAAAACGATTTCGATCTTACACGAAAGAAAAATTGCGGAAATCTCCTCATCTACAACACGGTTTCATTCTAACACGATAAAATGGAATTGCAACTTTATCATGATTGAGTTGTTAAAATTGTACCAAAATAGTACAAAAGTACTAATTTTTGCATCCCTGTTACGATTTAGTTAGATTTGAATAAAAAAGTAACTCTTGTTTATTTTTATATTTTATTTTATATTTCTAATTAAAACAATGAATTTAAAGAAAATATTTAATTTAAAAAAATTTATATTTTACACTGTCTCCTTGCCTCATATTGCACGTTTTCCTACAACACGGCGTTTTCTAGGAACCGATCTACCGTGTTGTAGGAGGGTTACCTGTACTACAAATATCTTAAAAAGACATGTGAACCTCAGGAATAAAGTTCAATTAAAACAAGATAATGCAATGAGTGGGAAAATGTGAATTGGGAAAAACCTAACAAAATTTTACTAGCAGACAGGATAAATACTAACATGAAAAAAATGCTTGTAGCTAACTGCACACAGTGGGCGAATTTGAGAAAAAAAATGAGAGAAAATCTGCAGGGGTTTTTTTTTAACATCAATGCACAAGAAAATGTTAATTCATAAAGAATCCTTTTGTTGTTATTTTATTGTGAGAGTTCAGTGTTCAGTCGAGCCTGCGATAATTATCTTAATGAACATTGAACTAGAACTGAATAAAAAATTGAGCGAGATCTAAACTCGAACAGAACTTGAACTGAACAAGTACTAAATAAGAGCCGAACAAGATCTTAACTAGAACTGGAACTGAACTAGAACTAGAACTGAAATAGAACTGAGCTAGAACTGAACTATAGCCAGAACTTAACTAGAGCTGAAATAGAAGTGAGCTACAACTGAACTAGAACCGACCAAGAACTTAACTAGAACTGAACTAGAGCTACAACTGATCTAGAACTTGAAGTAGAACTGAACTAGAACAAAACAAATAATAAACTAGAACTTAACTATTTTCAAAAAAGAATTGAACTAGAACTAAACTAAAACTGAACTTAATTGTTATCAAATTCAGACTTTCTTTATTAAGACTGCAAGTTTATACATAAAACTTTTTTATTTCCCCCATTGTGCTTTGAAAAAACCCAAACAAATTTTCTTCTCAACTTCAAATATTTGCTTAAGCCCCATTTTCAATTTTATAGCACTATCAACTATCAAGCAAAGTCTATTTCCTTTTTATTTAATTTTTTATGCGTTTTTAGTTTTAAAATTGAAAAAGCCATTTTACTGCCAATTTAACAAACACTTAAACCAATTTAGCACTTGAACGCATTTCCACATACACAGATAAGGGAAAGTGTAAGTAAAACTGACTTCAGTAGCTTGTCTTACTCTAGGGATATGTCTGTATTTAATAGAATATTATTTGGAAGTGTCCCTTTATCCTTGATAGGATAACATTTTGTTTGTTTTTTATTTCTCTTGTCTGCACTAAGTTCTAAACAAATATTATTGAAACTCCTACTTATTTTTTTTAGATGTTTGTCTTTCTATGCAAAATACTCCATCCAAAAAGTGTTACTGCATCAAAGTGTGAAAATGCCAATGTCGTATTTAACAACAATGTTTGTTGCAATGGAGCATCAAAAAAAACCCAACTGTCTTTATGTCAATCGACAACATGCTGCAACATGCCTTTGCTTTTTGGGAAAAAGAAAAGAAAAATAATCAAATAAAAAATAAAATATTTATACGTAAAAATAGCTTTTGGCAGATTTAGTTAAAGTTTGGGTTTTACGACTTTTTCTTGTTCAATGGAAAATAATAAGGGAATTCATAGTTCTTTGGAAATGCATTGTAAAGTAATTACGAAGTTATTTAGATTATGTAAATATGTAGGTGAAAACTGTAACATTTCATTTATAACCTTTTAAATTTTCAGTTTTTTAAATACAGAAAAAATTCTCGCCTTTTCTTCAATTAAACCATTAATCAAAAATAAAATCAGTTTTAATTTAAAATTTAATCAGGTGAATAAAACGTTTACTTATATCAAGAAATGTATGTTACACTTAAAAAAATCTTTGATAAAAAAATTTGAAAAAGCGTGACCTCTAAATTGATCAACGTTTAGATTTCTTTTTAAAAATTTTTATTGGTTTATTCAACTTTATTTGTGAAAAGATTGTAGTATAATGTAGTTTATAAAATGCTAAATGCTATTTAAACTAGCAGACGTTTTGTAAAATCAAACAATTGTTCAACAAAACTAGTGGTTACGTGTACGGAGTCAAATAATTGTTAAGTGTAGCCATATCATAATTTCTTCAACTGTAACTTCCGTTTAGAGTAAAGGGCAAAGATCGATTGTAATTAAATAATACAGTCACTGTGTATATAAACATATAATTGTGTGACATATAATTGACGAAAGATACTTAAAGGAAACTTTGAAATTCATTTTAGAAAAGAAAAGCGTGGGGCGCCCTACCAACCTGAACTTAAAAAAACATGACTGCCTTGAGAAATACAACCAATCATGTTTAAAGCTACGAATTTTCAATAATTGAGCATTTTGTTTCATAACAACGCGCCCCACGCTTTTCGTTAAGGGATGTGTGAGATTTTTTCCATTTTGATTTTAAAGTTTATGTTGTTTGAAATGTTCTTATTTTTGGACTTTTAGTCGATTTTTTAGTATTCATATTCATTTTGTTACTGTTATGATAAATGAATGTAAAAAAAAATTCTGCCCCCCCCCCCTAAATTTCATTCTGGCTACGCCCATGTATTCGTGTATTGTCACCGGGAGTATGAATGCCCGCAAAGTTTTATCCATTTGCATTGAGTAGAAGGCAGTCAAAAAAGCATTTTACCAAAAAAAAAATTCTGCCCCCCCCTAAATTTTACTCTGGCTACGGCCATGTATTCGTGTATTGTTACCGGGAGTATGAATCCCTGCAAAGTTTTATCCATTTGCATTGAGTAAAAGGCGGTTAAAAGCATTTTACCAAACAAAAAAATTTTGCCCCCCTCCCCTAGATTTTATCCTGGCTACGCCAATGTATTCGTGTATTGTCATCGGGAATATGTATGCCTGCAAAGTTTCATCCATTTGCTATGAGTAAAAGGCGGTTAAATTAACGTTACAAGATTTGATTTTCCGAAGTGAAGCTAAAGAAAAGGTTTTAAAAAAATGGAAAACATGATATTCAAGAAACCCTTAAAAAAGAAAACGAGAAGGTTTATTTGGTTGATCATGAATGACTAATTAGAATCACAACACAAGGACATACCCAAGTGGAAAGGAAACTAACATCAAACTTGCCACGTTACATTTCTTAAGTTGTAGGGACCGGTTTAAGTTCTAAACTTGTAACTTTAACATGGCGGTGTCCTAGGAGGGGATAATTTAGCACCTTTTCAACTCTTTGTAATAGGCAAATGGATACATTCAATTTCGGTTAAAAAAATGCATGTCACAGCTATTGTCCCGAGTGAACCATGCAAATATTATAAAAGATCTTCATATAAAGTAATAGAAGCAGATAGAAGCAGCCACTACCCAGAAAAAAGCCGGTCACATTACTAGTTTTGTGTTAATTTAGAAAATACTTCCGATTTCCACGAATCCGAAAAATGTCAAATGAGACACCCGGGGAAATTAAAGAGATTTTATATATTGGAAGATTTAAAGAGTTAGCTGAAGTACGAAATATAAGTTTTTATATTAGCCTAGTCTTACTTATTAAGCATTTGGTAATAATTTTGAATTCAACTAAAATTTGTGGCCTCTAAAGAGTTCCCTTAATAACTAGAAAATCTATTTTTGCCACCATCATTAATCTCATGTTAACACTTTTATTTTTTAGAAGATATTTTCAATTGGCTACTTGTTGCTACTCTTTATTCTATCTTTTTCTCCCTTGACCCCCTTATTCCCTAGCTATCGTTAAAAAAAAATCGTTGGTATCTGGTAATCTTAGAATATTCCTTTTATCCTTAAATATTTTTTTTCAATTTTTTTCTTTTTCAAAAAAAAAAAAAATAAAAAACATCAATGTTTGTATGGCCAACCATCATATCAACATAATCATCATCATTCATTGTGTACACAAAAAAA
Organism: Pollenia labialis; assembly: GCA_949318255.1. NCBI lineage: Eukaryota > Metazoa > Arthropoda > Insecta > Diptera > Polleniidae > Pollenia > Pollenia labialis. The sequence goes on along the minus strand of OX439143.1, from coordinate 132,944,561 downwards.
AGACATCGCTGGAGACGGTTGGGAATTTGGAAAGCTGGTTAGCTGGCAATAGGAGTAAAGAGTGAGTTACAGTAGCTTTGAGAGCAAGTGACATGAAAAACTTCTTTTGTGCAACAAGTTTAACAAATTTGCAACTGATAAATGATTTTTATATCCACGTACAACACCTTTTATTTATTTTATTAAAGTTGTTCGTCCTGTTGGTGTTGTTGTTGTTGTTGTTATTGCCATTTCCTTTGTTATTAGAAGCCAGTGGATCTGGTGTTGTGATTTGGAGAGCTGAAGAACATGATGAGGGCAATTGCTTAGCTCTAGAGAGTGTATGCTGGTGTGTGGTCATTAATAAATGTTTCTAAATGCGAGCATGCTTTATTTGTATATGGACATTTATGAGTAACAAACGAATGTTTATATAAAATTTTTAAATGGACAGTGAGGCAAAATGAGCTAAAAGTGGAAGACAATACTTAAGAATTAAAAAAAATTAAATTAACTTTAAAAAAAAAATATTTAAGCTTTCGAAACAAAACAAATTGAGTATCTTTTGGAGTTAAAGTGCACTACCTTAGAAAAATTATGGTTCGAAAGACCATTTCCAATTACACAAAATTTTTGATTTATGGTAAGGCAATATTGCTTTACCTACCATGCTGTAAGAAATAATCAGATTATGAAGTTCATGACTTTATACAGAAACCATGAGACAATTTTTTTTTTGGTTCGTAGGACCCTAAATTATGTTACGAAATACTTTTTCAATAAATACTACATCACAACAAACTGTTCGAAGACCGGCTGTCTATAAGTCTTAAGATCTTAACGCTTCAAGATAGCTAAAACTTTTAATTAGACCACAATTCTAAAAAATAAAGAACACATAAATTTTTTTTGTTCGTAGGACCATAATAACTAAAACAAAAAACTTTTCGAAGACCCGTTTTCCATAACATCTAAGTTCTAAACACTTGCTGGATAGTTTAGAATATTTGTTGATTTTGTATCAAGTACAAAAACCACAAAAACGCTTTTGTTCGTAGGACCTTAAATTTTACACTATTCTAATTTAAAACCCAAAAATGCATTGGTTCGTAGGGCCAAAATTTTTTTCGAAACTATTCGATGTCCAGATGACTTTATTGGCAACACTTACAACATCTACTAAAATATCATGGTCACATAAGGTACCGTTACGAATGTATAGCAAAAACAAGTTTAGCTTAAGCGCCAATCTTCATACAAAATTTTTGTGAAACAAAAAAAAATTCTCCTGTAAAATTTTGTTTTTGTAGCTAAAGCTTTTTTGCGGTAATGACTCTGTTCATGAAATACAATTTTCGGGACGTAGGACCTTTAATTTAAAAACTTAAAAATCATTGGTTCGAAGGACCAAAAATCTTACTTGTTTTAGTACAAAAATTGGTTTAGCAATAGAATCTCAATAATTTGGTAATCAAAATTTTCTATATGACCCTTTTAGTCTTTAAAGTTTTTTTTTTTTTTGTTAAGAAATTTATTGATATTTGTGCAAAAAATCCCAACGTTATTATTTAACCTAAAATCTTAATAAATACCAAAATCAAATTAAGCAAATTTTGTCTTAAAATATTAAAACAGTTTCTAGAAACTCAATATCTTTTAAAATATTTTTTATCTACTTTTTTTAAAACAAAAATCCCCTTTCTCCCGGCTATCCTTCAACTAATCAACTTTTTAATTAAATCATTTTAATAAAATTTCTTACCTCAGGACATTGAACTCGTTCCTCTTCATCCTGTGTATTCTCTGCAAAAAAAAAAATGTCTTTTAGTAAATCTCTATTCCAGATTTTTTCAACTCCTAGAGTTTATTTGCATTAATTTTTTATTAAGAAATACGTGACATTTAACTGAATTTATTTTTGACTAAATACATTTAATACCAAAGTTTTATAAAATTAAATAAATAGACAAAAGCAACAAAAAAAAACATACACCGACAATTGTGTCATTCACTCGCAACTTACGATGAGTCGAGTCTAATTTTAAATATTTACATTTATTAATAATAAAAAAAATTAACCCAACTCCCAGCAACCCCATTTAATAGTTAAGAAGAAAAAAATTAAATTAAACAAATCATAAAACTGATTGACGACGACACAGCAAATATAAGAAAATCGTGCGTTAATATTTTGCCATTTCTACAATCAACAGTAAGCAACAAAAGTTATCTTACAAGGAGTAAATAAGTGTTAGCTAAAGTTCATGTATGCTTAAAGTAGACTCAAGTAACAGTTTTTGAACATGATTGTGTAAATCATAAGCGAATTTAAGGCTTCAAAACATAGCTGTTAAGTAATGATTAGGAATCGTAATAATAACTTATTTGATTGCTTTTTTTAAGGGTAAAGTAATCACTACAACTACGATTATTTTTAGTCTAACTAATGGATTACGATGACAAGTAAATTATCTTTGTGATTCATGTTAATCCCACGCAATTTGAGGAAGGTTTGCTAAAAATTTTGCATCACCATTTACCTTAAAACGCTTTGACATATTTTGTGGATAAGGATCTGAAATAAACATCGATTTTGACTTTACCATGGTCAATATGTGATATCCAAAGAAACCTAGTCATTACCAGTTCAAAGTTTTAAATGGCCTTGGGGCTACTGGTTTCCTTGGAAACAGATGAGTCTCTGGTTAGTGGAAATCTTTAGATAAGTTGGCTATTTTAGATCTGGACAAACAATTCCCCGAAAGTGCAATTTAAAGAAGGCGGTATTCTTTAAGGCAATAAAATCTGAAGGTGACTACTCACTTTAACATGGCGAGCTCCTTGAAGCGAGTTAATTGGCTCCATTTTGGTCCTTTGAAACAGGACACCGAAATAACCTCAATGGACACATTCAATTTTGGTTAAAATAATGTGTGTCGCAGATATTGTCCCGAGCGAACTATATTATTGCTCTTAACTAGGATTTATGTCAAGTGTTTCTTTACTTTCTTTGACACACTGTATTAAAACTCAATACATTATTTTGCCCTTTTCATAGTGAGAATATGTTTACACTTCGTGGCAATTGCGAAAAGTGAAAAAAAAACTGAAACGTGTTAAAATATTTTGTTTAAATAGAAAATAAAACAGTAGTATGTTGTACTTTTTTTTTGGATTTCTATAATAGACGTAAACCACAGACAAATAATAAATACCTTTGCAAACATAATACAGAATGAACTTTTATTGTTGTTTAAAAGATTTAAACAAAACAATCGGAAAAAAAATTTCAAACTGAAAGTTTAAGAGTAACAAACGGTACAGACAGACAGACAGACATAAAACAAGAAATGAATAGTATACAAAAATTTACGAACAATATGCAAATTTTCCAATCCAACTGTAATTTATCATCGTTGCACTGTGGCTAAATAAAATAACAAAAATTCCATAAAATCAAACAGGAATAAATAAAATACGAAAACCAGAAGAGCAAAAGAGTAGAGAGAGAGGAGGCGGGTATTTAAGTAAAACTTTTTCGTTAAGTGTAGTTTTATGCTTTATTTACCAAAACAAAAAAGTCCTGTCTACTCCTCTGGCTCTGGCAACAAGGATTAATGAGTTTCGTGTGTTTCATTTGAATGAATTGAAGCTGCTGTTGCAAGATACTATTGCTTCTGTATCCCAAGGAATTGCTGAAGTTAAGAGAAAACAATAATAAACCTTATAGAACTACAACGTATATGCCCTTCTTTTCTTAAACACTCCACTCCGCTCCACACCAACTACAACTATGTATGTGTCTATGGAAAACAAACATCATTTGTTATACTCGTATTAAGCAAAATCTACTCATGTATGTTTTTCTTTAACACTAAATATCTTTTAAACAACACGTTTCTAAAATCCATCATCACTTGTGGTTGCCAAAAAAAAAAGAATAAGTACGAATGCTTAATTCAGCTGTGTCGAATCTTCGATACACTTCACCAATGATTAAAATTTTTCGATATTGGACTTTATATGGGCTTTGTAAGAAATAATAAGCTAAAATTCATTCGAATCATGCCAATTTCTAGTCATATAAAACTGATGAGTGCCCACAGAGAAAGAAATAAAAATTGATTTCACTTAACAAATTTGTGATATTAAATTAATTAAATTTAGACCAGTTTACAAATTAATAGTATCGATTAACTTTGTATTCACTTAATTAAACGTTTAATTCACTTGATTAAACGTTAAATTCACTTGATTAAATTTTTACTTAAACCCGATTTTATTTTTCATTAATAATTTGATTGAAAAAAAAATAGCGAGAATTTTTTCTGTGCAAAATATTTTTTTTTTTAATTTAACTTTTAATCAAAAATAATTAAAATTTTAATCAAGCTAATTAAATGTTTATTTAGTTTTATCAACAATATTAGTGCAGAAAATATTGTTAACATTAAAAAAAAAATATTAAATTGATACTTTTAATTTGTTGACTGGTGCAAATTTAATTAATTTTTTAATTAGTATCAAAAATGTTTTAATTGAAATAAATTTTTATTCTTCTCTGTGCATTGAAATGAGTATTTTACTATTCGTATTAAAGTGTTTTGCGAGAGGGGACCGATCATTACAAAATTTGGCAGTGGAAATCTACTCAGATAAAACTAAATCGTACCAAATTTTAACGCAATATCGCTATTCGTTACGGTTTATGACGTATTAAAATTGTTTTCGCCGCGGTTTCTTTATATGGGGCAAATGGTAAATTATGGACCAATAATCATTAAAGTTAAAAGCATACTTTCTTGCTTAATAGAAAGAAAGATAAACAAACAATGTTTAAAAATAAAATACAAAAATTAGATGTTTACCCTTTAAAAGTACAATTTTCAAAAGAGTATTAATTTTTAACGTTATTCATAAGCTTCCGTTATTTTGATTCCAGCTGTCCTGATTTCTGGTTAGTACTTCCCCATAAATTTTCCCAAAATTTCCTAGTCCTTTCTTTATGGTACTGTGCCGCAAAATTACCCCTTATGTAGCGCCAAAGAAAAATATCTGGAGACATTAAATCAGACGATCGCGGTTTTTAGCTAAAATTAGACAAATACAAGACTATTCGATAAGTATACCCAATCGCACAGGCGAGGCGTTAACCTGTACTTAATAAAGTCTTTGATGAATATTTCTTGATGGTACATACGAAATGACTAATTTAATATACCCTTATAAACCACTCCTAGTGACAAAGTGTATTCAAACACAGCATCCTTTTTCGGATTTTACATGCATACCCTCCCGCTCTTTGATAAAAGTTAATATGTGTGTGAGTGTCTGTGGCAATCGTGCCTTAAGATTTCTTATCTTGCAAGTTCTTTTGAAAGAAAAAAATAACACGCATTCACTTACTCATTTTTCCATTCATTCTTATTCCCTTCCTTCCTCTCTGTCTCTCTCTCTCACACTGAAAAAAGATTGTAAAGTAGGGAGCACAAGTTTCATTTGCATCTTTTGCGCCAAATATATTAAAAGTTCAAGATAAAAACCCACAAAAAGGTATCAAATGTTTAATTCTTTTGTTGGAAATTCAACCGAAAATATAAAAGAAAAGAAAAACAACAACAAAGTAGAAATAACATGTGTGATCATCCTCATCATCTACATCACAATGTCTTAAGACGATCTCAGCTAAAGCTGCGTTTATTCGGGTGTCTGTCTACACAATAAAATTGAAAAGATGCAAAAGAACACCTTTGAAAATGACTTTGAAACTTCCGCTTGTATTTGATTTTATGATTGTGATTATGACATGTATGAAAAAGCAAAAACAAACAAAATTATAAATGATACTTGCTTTAAGCAACACTGCGATCGAGAGGCCGTTACCGTGGGCTAGATTACAACTTTTTTTGGATTTTAATATTCATATTAAAAAATGCAACCAAGAATTCTTTTATGCTATTGCTCTTTTATAAAAATGAGTAATAAAAGTACTTTTTGTAATCTCCGTGTTTCTTATAATAAAAAATAATGAAATACACCAATACCTTGGTTTGCATCGCTAATTGGGACCGGAAAAACTCGACGCAAACCGAAGCACGATTTCCCATATATTCGTATTAATTTTCATTTAATTGGTTCCGGGATTCATAATTTTAGCTCAAAAAATTAATTTTGATTTGATAGACTTGATGACAGATGATTTTATTTTAGATCTTCAAATAAAGTTAAAGCTTTCTTTTGAATAACCATTTGTTGCAAGGGCATTCATCGCTGATTTTTATCTTCCATCCAAATACAGTCGAACTTCTATAACTCGAATCATCATTATCCCAAAAAAAACTTCGACTTACGGAGACTTCGAGTTACAGAAAAAAAATTTTAAAAAAATAATCAATTGCAAGCACGTGTCTATAGTTTGAATTTTTTATTTAAAACAGGTAGTTACTGAAAACTACATACAAAGCTACAATGAAGTAAAATATTTTGAAATTAGTGGCTGAAAATTTATTTATTTTTTGTTATTTTCAGTAAAAAATGACTCTAACTTGTTTAAAGCCTTATAGTGCTCATCAGTTGTAGTGTCATTCGTATTTAAATATAAATTCAATGTTTGGAAAAAATTAAAAATCGTTGAGACCGTACTAGCCGGGATACCATATTTATCAGCTGCATCCTTTTTCTTTAATCCACCTTCGACATCATTTATTAGTTTGTATTTTTCTTCAATTGACAAACATTTTAAAACACGTTTAGTTGCCATGATAATAAAATAAAATGCGATTATAACATTTATCATCTAATGCGAATGACATTTATGCAAAGTACTGATACTTACGCAAAAAACAAGAAGCACATGATGTACAAAAAGGGATTTCCCCGAAAAAAAAGCAAGCAAAATATACAAACCAGCTTAACAAGCAAAAGAAAACAAAATAAACAAACCAAAACAAAAAAGCAAAATCAACAAACCAGTAAACCAAGCAAAAAATTCGAGTTATAGAATTCGTATGTATGTATTTCTTTCGAGTTATGGAGAACTTCGAGTTGTGGAAGTTCGAGTTACGGAAGAAGAATTGTATGTTATTTATTCTCTTAACGCTACTGTCAACCTAATTAGTTCGAGTTAAAGAAAATTCGAGTTAGAGAAGTTCGAGTTATGGAAGTTCGACTGTAGTAAGAAGTGGCTCCATTTTTTCATTAAGAGACTTCTAATTTTTGTAACCTGTTGCTGTTGTAACGATGTTCTTGTTTTAGCAAATTTCTTAATTTTATTAGCGTCACTGGAACAGGGGCTAGTTCAAGGTTTCTTGTAATATATCAACAGCCTTTTTCCCTGATTTAGAACGCGTTAAAAGCCCAGTTTTTCTTCTAAATTTATTTGTTTTTTTTGACTCGTTGCTGCAAATATTTGCTTCAGCAAATGTAATTTGAAACCAGTTGCAATCAGCAGAAATATTTCCATTAAACTTAAACGGGAAATCCTCGTTTGCTCTTTAAGCTTTGATGCACTATCGACGCAAATTCGAAGCCAAGCGACGCAAAGTGAAACCAAAACTTCGAAATCACAGAGATTTAAAAAGCCGCAACTTCGAAAAGGAAGAAAACCGGGGTATCGGTGTACTCCCTTTTAAAAATTTTAGTCCATTTTCCTACATAACTGGAGTTTTTCTTTACCCGGACATTTTTATTCCACGGGAAAGCGGGATTAATTGTTCAAATTCCCGGGATCCCGGGAATTCCCGCTCAATACAAATCGATGAAAAATATTATTCAGTCCATATTTCGAAGGGCCGAATGCTTAGCAAACAGGGGCACTCGCCGCTCTTTTATAGGCCCTGAAACATTCTTTGGTACTCCTGCTGGTTACATTAGGGGGATGCTCCGAACTTGGTCTGAGCGTGAATTACTTTACATTTGGACGTCGGTCTCTGGGTTAAGACAGTCCAAAAAAAAAAGGTTTGACCCTATCCCGCGGCAGGGCGAGTAGGCTACTTATACTTATAAAGGGGGAACTCAGGCTGATTGTTGGACTGTTTACGGGGGCAGTGGCCTCAGATACAATCAGTTTAGTATGGGTAAATGTTGATACCAAGTTCTATAGATTTTGTGGGGTTGATGACGAGACTTCAGAACATCTGCTCTGCTGCTCGCCCACCTTAGCCCATCGGAAATATTTGATCTTCCACCAGGCAGGGTAATTGGCTTTAAGCGTAGCGTAGCGTGAACATGGAGTGGTGAGATATGCAGGCTGTACAAAAGATCCACAGGGTCGCTGTGCTTATGGCCTTCTATCTTTATACATGCATACATAGATCGATGCTTACCAACCTATTTTGGCCTAAACTAGATGGTATGGGCGCAAGACCAAATAAAGAAGCTTTAGGTTTCTAAGCCGCCTAATCCACAGAGGAGAAACCTTTGTAGAGCAGTTTTAGTTGGCGATTCGGAAACGGGTGATATTTCCTATGGAAAATCACCCAAATCTGTATGGAAATTTATTTTTTTCGTTAAGTGGTGGCATCGCCGATGATTACTTTTTCCAAACTTTCTGAAAACAGTTGCTTGCTGCCTTGTTCAATGAACGGAAGGAAATTTCAAAATTTTCACTTGTGCGAAATTGTAATTCTTTATTTCAAACTTCTCATTTCCTCCCCTCCAAATGTTTTACGAAAATGTGTGTGTGCGTAAAAGGACACACATTCGCATTTGCATGTCATTCAAAAGGAAAACTCTCAAGTAACGTGTGCGTGTGTGTTTTTGTTATTGTAGGTCTGAATATGATAAAAGGAAATAAGAATTAAATGGGCTGAGAGTGGTGGATCTAGATTGTATTACATTTCATTACATTTAAATTTTACATTTACAAGTAGTATTTTGGGTTATTAGGTTATATTTATTTCTTTAGACGGTTACTGTCTCTCGCTTTTCGTACCTACTCTAAAACTTTTTGTATGTTTTTGCGAAATTGTTAAATTTAAATAATAAATAATCTAGACTTCATTCAAAACATGTTTCCAAATCCGAATGCGAATTCGTCAAGTGTTAAAGTTGCGTGCGAGTGTGTGTATTTTTTGCGGGTGTTGTGGTACGATTTGGTTTGGTTTACATTTATTTTGAAATAATGTCCTTTATTTTTAAATAAATCTAATGACGGATGGTTTGAAAAAATTTATTTAATGTCTGCATCTAAGTGGGTGTGTGTTTGTGCGTTTATTCAATTGCGTGTTTTAAAAGAAAATTTTTAGAATAATTGTAAATAAAAAAAAAAAGCATTTGACAGTTGATGTTTTTGTAACTGTTTGTATGATAAATGTCAACAATACAACATGTCTGGTACAAAAAAAAAATTCTGCTTTCGCTTTTTTACACGCATCTTTGTTTTCGCGATTTCATATTGAGATTTCAAGTGTTTTATGGATTTTGTGTTTTTTTTTTCTTAATCGATATGTGTCATGTCACGTCATTGTTTTTGTTGAGAAAAGTTTTGGGGGTGGTTTAGAGGTTGGGGCATTGCCAATATTAGCAGTAATTTGCAAATTATTTGTATATTTGTGGTATTGAAATTAAATTGAAGGAGGGTGTTGCGAGTTTATTAAGCAGAAAATCTGCTTAGATCGATTTGATTATAAATTATTTAAAAAGCGTTAAATATTTGACGATTATTAATGAGATTGACATGAATAATTCAAATAATTATTTAAATACAATTTAAGAAACTTCCAAAGAAACTTTCGGAGCGAAAAAGGAGCATATTGCATGGGGTTTTTTTCTTGGTAAAATATAGTCCAAGCGAAACGACTTTCTTGAAAGATTAGAAAAAAGTAGCGTTTAAAGTATAACAGAAATCAAATGTTTCTAAATCGCCAAGTCCAACTGACTGCACTCATTACAGGTGGTTTAAAATATGCAACATCTAAAGGTCAATGCTGACTAGAGTCCCATCTGCTACCACGGTAATAACAAGTAATCAGGGGTAAATAAAGATCCTGAATTAAACCGCACAGAAAAAAATAAAAATGAATTTCAATTAAAAAATTTGTGATATTAATTAAAAAATTAATTAAATATGCACCAGTAAACAAATTAATATTATCTATTAACGTTTAATTCACCTAATTAAACGTTTAATTCACTTGATTAAACGTTTAATTTACTTGATTAAACGTTTAATTCACTTGATTAAACGTTTAATTAACTTGATTAAAGTTTTAATTAAAACTGATTTTATTTTTGATTTATGCTTTAATTAATGAAAATTTTTAGAGAATATTTTTCTGTGTATAAATCGTACGAGCAGCGTTACCGTTGTGCGACTTAAGTTGCAATTTGCAACCTTTTTGACGCTCTGGCGCTTTTTGTGCAACTTTTTCAAAATCGTCTAATTTTGGAACTTTTTCCAATTTGGTGCGACTTTTTGCCCCTTTTTGTAAGTGAATTCATATATATGTATTTTGTTTTGTATCGTGTTCATTGAATTTCCATGCCAATCTAGGATGATCGGCATTATTATTTAAAGCGTTTTAAGACTAACTTTTTACCGCTTTTGATCTCATATCTTTATTTAAAAATGATTTAAATGACACAGGCTTTTATTAACGTATTTAAGTTGCTAGAAAGTTAATCCAATGATAAATCATACAATTACATTTTTGGCATACAGTAGGAAGCGTAAAAATGCTTTTAATTAACCATTGTACCGTTATTTAGTCAATTAAACAAAGAATTAATGAAAAATAACTTAACCAACAGGTTAAAAGTAGAAATTTTTGAGTCTATGCTATCAACTCTAAATTTTCTAGATACTGAAGTAAAAAGTTAAAATACATAAAACGTAAACATTATTAAAAATCAATCAAATGTAAAATTAAGACACAAGATTTTATTAAAACGCATTTTTAACGAATTATTTCTTAGCTTTTTATATCGTTTTAATTTTAAATTCCTTTTTGTTTTGTGTTTTTTTTATTAACGATTACTAAAGATTTTTATGTACATCGTTTATCAATACCCACCCGGGTGGTACCGCATGTCTATAAACAATGAGAGCAAGTTATCGTCATACAACTTTTTTCGGGTTTTTTTTAAAGAAGTTTTCGTCATACAAAGTTTTTTTTTTATCGATTACCAATTTGTTCTGTAAGTTAAAATTTATTTTTAACTGAAGCAACTTTAAGAGAGTTATTAAAGAAATAAAACCGAAATTGTCACCCGGGTGGTAATTAAATGAAAGTAATTAAAATGTTAAAAAAAAAGTGTGAGACTTAAATTTGAAAAAACGACTTTTTTGTGCGACTTTTTGTTTTAAAAACGACTTTTTGTGCGACTTTTTCCAAATTCTAAACGGTAACCCTGCGTACGAGTGTCAGTTTGACGGCGGCTGTTTCTATGTGATGTTGCTATTTGTAAACAACAATGAAAGGCATGATAATGATGCTTGAAAAATTTTAAGCTGGTACTACGGCATTCAGTTAAAGGGAACTGCCGTAAATATCCAAATCCAAAGACATCCGACCCCTGGTATGGTAAAAACTCAAATACTCAGATGGATCTCAATGTGCCATTAGTTAAAACTTTTAAGTATCACGAATTTGCAGTTTAATATTGAAAAGGTTTGATTTGGTTACAATTAAATCTTCTAGCTCGAAATAATTTAAGTGATGGTAGCCAAAGAAAATAGAGAAAAGACTTATTAAAAAAGACGAGCGCTAAACACCCACATATGTAAACAGTTATTAGGAACTGGCAGGACATAAACTAAAATATAAGAATAAGATTTAATTAATTTCAGGCATTACCGCAAAAAAGCTTAAGCGACATAATTTTCAATCTTCTTCTGCTTTTTTTGCTGTTATGACTCGAATGATTGTAAGTTTTTTATTAAATATATTAAGCCCTGACCGCAAAAATCTTAAGCGACAAAAACACAACTTTACAGGAGAAGGTTTTTTTAATATTATATTTAAGCAATAACAAGTTTGTATGAGGGTTGTCGCTTAAGCTAAAATTGTTTTTGCTATAAAATCTTAACGGTACCGTATGCGGCCATGACATTTTACGAGATGATGCAAGTGTTGCAAATACATTTATTTATCCAAAAAAAAAAAACGAAAATTTAAAATGATGACGCTTAAGCTATTTTTGCTCGATATGAAGATTCAATAGATAAATATTGAAAAAAATGCGTGTCAAGTGTATATTGGCGTCCACACATAGTGGACTCAGGCCATAGTAGAGACATCTTGTCCCTTTGGTTTTAGCACATTGCAGGGTTGGGCACAAAGCCAGTTGCACGCGACAGGTCCAAAAAAATACTGCAGCCCGGGGATTGTCACATCCTTTGAAGAAAAAGGTGTTGGCCATATCTACCTAAGGGAAATTCGTGTCAATTATGTATTTTGAAAGCACTTATCCCGTGACCAGTGAACTGATGCTATCGGTTCATATTATTTTATAGGTATATGATGTAGATCAATTATTTTAATGTAGTTCACTCGGGACAATATAAAAGAGTTACGAGCGCTGACGCCATTACACCTGATTTTTATGTTAAAAGACATTATAATTCCGAATAATCGAAAATGGATAAAAGGTGTAGGAGGCTCCCCCAAAATTTGGTGAGAAAAGCGGAGGTCATATTCGTATTCAGGAGTTTATTTTACATACGGATCTGCTGAAACAGTCTCAGGGTAAATTTTCATGCAGACCAGTGTAGGTGGTAAGGCTCCTTCGGCAATCTAGTGGAGAAGATGAACTTGAACACTCAGCTTAATCAACAAAAGCTTCTGTATTTAAGCAATGCAGACAGTTTATAATTCTACAATAATACAATCAAATTGCCACTTGTATGCATGATGCACATTAGGCCCAGTTAACTAATGTTTAATTTAAAATTTAAAATTTAATTTTTTTTTAATAAGGCGGTAAAACGTTTTCCAGCGAGATAGAGTGATTTAGAGCAATCAGTAGTCGAATTCTTTGAATGACATGGAAGTTGAAATTTTATTAAATTTGTCCCATTTTTTTTTAATATTTTTTTGAAAATTCGGTTCTTATTTTCTAACACCACTAACTTTAATTGCATTTTTGTTTCCGAAAATATTTCATATTTTCCCCACACTTTTTGTCTCAAGAATTTTGAGTCCAACCCCATAAAATTTCAATTTTATTAGTTAAACAAAAATGTCTTATATTCTTATTAAAAGTATTTTCTTAACTAAAATAATTTCCTATTTATGATTTATTTGTTCTATTTTTAAGATTTAGATTTCCTTCGAAGCTCTTTACAAAAAGTAAAGTCATCTCAGCAATTTTCATTATTAGAACCAAAAAAAAAAGGACATTCTCAAGAATAAAAATAGAAAATGCAATACATTCAAATAGCAAAAAACTAAAATGACTGAATCAACATTTCAATTGAAGAGAAATAAAATAAAACAAAACAAAAATAAATATAAAATATAATAAACAAAAGTTTTATTTAATAAAATGAAATTTAAAAAGGATAAGAAACTAGAAATGTGGTTGCAAAAAGGACCTTAAGTTTAAGAAAAACAACCGCAATTTTTAAGTAAATCTTAGAAAATGAACAAAACAATATTGATAAGGACGAAAATAATGAAAATAGTAAAATAATTTGCAGTAGTTAGAAGTTGAGGTCAAGTCAGGATAACCATATTGAAAACTAAACTGAATTATGAAATATTTTCCTATTTAGTTTAAATTTATTCTTTATGGTTAAAAAACCAAGTGGTCAACAAATAAGTAAAGAAAATTTTTCAAATGCTGGAATGTCTTTATTAAGTAAAAGATTTGAAACAGAAAAATAAACAAGTTTTGTTTTTCTTTTCAATAGGGAAAGTTGAAGGAATAGATTTTTATATTCACAGTAGAAAAAGGTTCCATTTTCTTCTTTTTATCCTTAAGAAACCGTCAATTCGTTTTGTTCTTTTGAACCCCATCGGGGTAAAAGAAACCTTAAAACAGACTTTAGTCGAACCAGCAACCTACCGGGATTCCCAAGGGGCATATCAATGTTCTAATAGCCTTTGTAAATCACCAAGATAATCATCATAAACTGTAGAAAAAGTATAAATTCTGGAACATTTTGAAATTCAAAGTCAATTTAGCGGTGTCTGTCGTTTAAAGCCCGATTGAGTATGAGATTTAAGACGTCAGATTCGTATCAGTCCATTTGTTTGCCAAGTCTTCATTAAAATATCTCTACGGAATAACGATTTTAGCACGATAACGGCCATACGGGAAAAACAAAAACATCGAAGTTTAATCATTACGAATGCGCACTTGTTGTTCGTGTCGTGCACGATTTAAGAAAAAGTTCTTAATAAAACAAAGAGAGCGTTGATTATAAAATATAGTCAACATTTTATTTAAAGCTTTCTAAAAACCCATAACTTTTATTCGAATCTCACTTCCTTGCCAAAAAAAAAGTTTTAAGTTTTTGTTAGCATTATTTCCCAAAATTATAAGTTTAAGTTCAAGATATTGTTCGAAATTTCCCCCGGAAACTCTTAAATATGTTTTCCCGATGTCAACACTATTTAATACTATAAATTTGCATAACATGTATAATAGACTGTCCCAAGCTTGTATGGGGAAATTTTTTTTTTTCGAATTCAGATATGAGTACCCTCCAATTTTTTTTCTTTTGATCCGAATAACCGAAATATGAAATATTATTGGGATCGGATAACGTTTACCAGTGTCGACTTGAAGTCAAAGTTTGAGATAAAGGCCAGTGTGAAAGCCATAGAATAATCTTGGAATTTAAAACCATCTTTTAATTTTACTTGTGTTATACACATTTATTTATTAAAAATATGCTAATATTCAGTGTTTTCTGAATCCTCTAACCACGCCCACTACAACCCCCCCCCCCCCATGCTGGTACTATACTGTTGCCCTGCCACAAGTCCTAAGTTCCTGCCTAAGACCATCTGGACATGGTAAGTGATATAATGTAGACAAAAAATATATATATATGTATATTAATTTTAAAGTTTTAGATTTTATTATCTTTATTCATTAAATTTTCTTTTTAAAGTTTGTTTATTGCAGTCCGGATACATCTGTCTGTGTTCTTGTACACAACGTAGTAAATATTGCTTTTGCTCCTCTTCAGCTGTAATTAAGCCATGAAAATCCTTTACTAACTTAACCGCTCTTTCAGCAGTATCATTAACCGCTCTCAGTGCATTAACTTTCTCTTTACTTTGTTGAAATGATGCATTAGTTTGCCACGTAGTGGGACATTCGCTTAGAAAATTGTTACTTATAGGAAATTCATCAGTATTGTATCCTAAAGCCTCAATGGTTGCTTCTATTACAAACACAGCATTTCTGTTACTTAAATGGCATCTATCTAATGTTGCAACAAGTTTTGGAGAGATAAAGCCGTCCCTTTTAAAAGTTCTACTAACACTGGGCAGAGTGCTCTCCCTTAGAATAGGTATACATTCTAATGAATCTGAAGAAGTATTTGAGCTTCGTCGACAGGAGTTTGTACAAAATTTAAACAATTTGTTTGATATTGCACACGCCGATGCAATGCAGTTAATCAAGATAGATGAAGATAAAATCTTCTGGCAACAGCAGAGAGAGCCAGGTCGATCTGGTCATTTAGGAGGAGTGGATAAAAAACTGGCCGAAAAAGAGAAAAAATCACAACTTAGAACCATTGAAGCGGAAAAGCGAAGTGATAAATATATTTCATCTTTAGCTCCTTCAACATCATCTCAAAAAGAATTTGAAGAAATTTCGTTTTCTGAGTCTGAAATATCAGATTCATTAGAATGTATACCTATTATAAGGGAGAGCACTCTGCCCAGTGTAAGTAGAACTTTTAAAAGGGACGGCTTTATCTCTCCAAAACTTGTTGCAACATTAGATAGATGCCATTTAAGTAACAGAAATGCTGTGTTTGTAATAGAAGCAACCATTGAGGCTTTAGGATACAATACTGATGAATTTCCTATAAGTAACAATTTTCTAAGCGAATGTCCCACTACGTGGCAAACTAATGCATCATTTCAACAAAGTAAAGAGAAAGTTAATGCACTGAGAGCGGTTAATGATACTGCTGAAAGAGCGGTTAAGTTAGTAAAGGATTTTCATGGCTTAATTACAGCTGAAGAGGAGCAAAAGCAATATTTACTACGTTGTGTACAAGAACACAGACAGATGTATCCGGACTGCAATAAACAAACTTTAAAAAGAAAATTTAATGAATAAAGATAATAAAATCTAAAACTTTAAAATTAATATACATATATATATATTTTTTGTCTACATTATATCACTTACCATGTCCAGATGGTCTTAGGCAGGAACTTAGGACTTGTGGCAGGGCAACAGTATAGTACCAGCATGGGGGGGTTGTAGTGGGCGTGGTTAGAGGATTCAGAAAACACTGAATATTAGCATATTTTTAATAAATAAATGTGTATTACACAAGTAAAATTAAAAGATGGTTTTAAATTCCAAGATTATTCTATGGCTTTCACACTGGCCTTTATCTCAAACTTTGACTTCAAGTCGACACTGGTAAACGTTATCCGATCACAATAATATTTCATATTTCGGTTATTCGGATCAAAAGGAAAAAATTTGGAGGGTACTCATATCTGAATTCGAAAAAAAAATTTCCTGGGACAGTCTAATGTATAAGGCTTATTTATACATGAGATACCCGGAAAAAGTCTGCTGGTTCACGGGACGAACGAAGACAAAGCAGAAGGTTCCAAACTTGTTTCTTAATACGAAGAGTTTTCTTCAATTCATAAACAAACCAAGGCAAACTAATGCTTTTAGCAGTGTTCGAATGCTTTTATCAGTGTTTATTTAGCGTGCGGTTCACACACCCAGAAACCATATCTATTTTTTAAGTGTTTGTGTACTAATACACAACCCTAATACCGTTCATAGCTATTTTCAAGAAAGTAACGAACACAATATAAGTTCTGTTCTTCGTAATAAAACAGAACAATTTTAGTGTTTTTGTAGACATACATTATAGTATTTTAATATTCCATAGTGTTTCTTGTTTAAATTAATAAGCAAACGAAACATTTTAGCAACGACCACAACCCGAAAAGCTTATGTTTGTAATGTGTACATGTTTTGTTTGTTGGCTTTTTGTTTTTTTTTTATTTTTATTTTTCTTTTTTTATATGTATTTTGTTTTTGTAAACAACTTTTGGTTATCTTTACCAGCCAAAAGGGCGCCTAAGCACAGCTAGAACGAACGACAAATGTGCTGAACAGAACACAACGACGTTTGCGATAAGAAAAAAGAACGCAAGTCAATGTTCTCAACTTTTTGTTGGGTTGGATAAGTACAGTATCATTTATGTGTTCGAAGATCGCAAACATAGAGACGTTATTTTTTTAATGATTTTTCTTCGCAACCACTAATATTGTTTGTGTTTTCCACAAATCTACCGAACCGAACACTAAAGAACAGTATAAAATGTTTGAGCAGTGGTTTTAAGACATGGTACACGCAAAGAAAAAAACCTTTTACGATTTGGTCACCTTCATCAAAACAAATTTTAGCAAAAGTTTTTAGCCGATTTAAGGTTAGTGCCCATTCACATTATACGATTTTTGTCGTTGCGATTCTTACTTTATAGACAAGAGTGGTGAGAGGAATTAAAAGGGGTACACAAGCGAGTGTACTCTTCGATTCGTTTTGTTCTCTCATTCGTTCTCTCATTTGACGAAAAATGTATTGAAGTTTGGTTGCACAGAAAAAGTCGTAACGACAAAATTCGTACAATGTAAACATCAGACCGACTTCAAAGAGGAAGCGACAATAATCGCAACGACAAAAATCATATAATGTAAATTGGGACTTACTTGGAGCATATTAGTATCACTAGCAACAATATAATGGTAACATAAGTTCGCCATAAAAAAATCCACAGCTATTTTATAGTTGCCTTTGAACATTTTATGGTCAATAATAATAATAATATGTTTACTATTTATGGTTATTTATGTGTGTGAAGATAAATACGTACATAGTTAGCGTAGCCATCTACCACAATTTCTTAACAGCAACTACTTGCAGTTAACATTGCACTTAACAGTACTACTGTAATAGAATAAAGTGTATTTAAGACGATTTTTAGGGAAATGGAATCGGTTGCACATAAGAATATAGTTCTTTAGAGGATTATGGTAGTGGGATATCTGAAAAAAATTTGGAATTTCAGAAATTCAGATTTGAAAAATTTCGTTTCTTACGGAAATTTCTGGGGAGGATCAGTGACCACTACCTGAATCCTCTTTAGGACTATCTTCTACCCCATTCCTATATGGTGTTATATTTCGTCATGGTTATTTTTTAACCATAATATGTTGTTTTTAAAATGAAGAAAAATGTTATTGTTAACTGAAAACCAGGGCTGTGGAGTCGGAGTTGATGTTTTTGTGCCGGAGTCGGAGTCGTAGTACCCACAAAAACTCGCGACTCCGACTCCAAAGTTTTTCGGTATAAAAAATTTCAAATATAAAAATTATATTCTTAAAACACATTTAAAATTTGAATAAATGGTTTATGAATACTGCTCTTATGTGCTGTTTCCAAATGACAGGCGATGGACTGAGTGCTTTTCATATACAGGGGTGTGCTGGAAATCGCAAACGTAAAACGCAAGAATTTTAAAAGTGGTTTTTAAATAAGATTTTTATGACAAATATTTAACAAATATTTTCCTATTAAACAGGATTTAAAACCAAAAATTATAAGAATTAGGTTTAAAGTTTATTAAAAACAACTTCCAAATTCTTGCGTTTTGCGTTTGCGATTTCCAGCACACCTCTGAAAAATTTTGCTACATAATCAATCGCCTGTCATTTGGAAACAGCACATTAATGTTTGCGTACGGTAATTGCTTCTCAAAAACTCTAATTTTAAGAAGGCCGTAAAAAGATAAAAGTTAACATCACTGAGTCTTATATACATTTAGCATCAAGATTATAGAGTCGGAGTCGGAGTAGGAGTCGGAGTCGCACTTAAAAAATTTCAGCATTTGGAGTCGGAGTCGGAGTTAGTACTTTTTTCGGACGACTCCACAGCCCTGCTGAAAACTATACAATTAGTAGTGGCAAGCAAGTGATTGTTATTTGTAGCCATACCCTGTTCTGAGACAACCATAATATGGTTGCAGCTTGTTAATGAAGGACTAATTTAAGCATAATATAGATGCCAGTAACAGTAATTTCGTTACAGTAATCCTAATATTTTTAACCATTCTTCGTTTGAAATAGTTTTGCAGGAGGTGACGATATAGGAAAATTATTTTTTTCTGCGTGTAGTGGTCACAATAAGCAAGCCAAGGCGAATTCATAACAGGTGATCTTAAAAGCCCTGGTGATAACTCTTTTTAGCTTTATAATTGTTGGATATCATTATTTTTTATTTTATTCTGTTTTGTTTTGTGTGTTTTTGACAATTTAAGAAAATAAACTGTTTGCGGTTTTTGTACGAGTCGTAGTACCTAGATATCGACCTGTAATGAATTCGCCTTGGAACAAGCTAATATACAATATATACAAAACTGCTTTAATTTTAAAACTGGGCCAAAGTGATTTTTGTTATATTTACAAGCCCCAAAATCCTTGTAACAGAAGGTTGTTCTTTGAAAACGTTATCCTGTTTAAAATAACAAATATTTTACTAAAAAATAATTTAAACTTATTGCTTTATTCTCTCTAGTCCCCCCGGGGGTATGAAAGGAGTCATCCTTAGGACATTTCATCTTTTGGTTTCCCATCCTCCGGGGAAATCAGGTACAGTTAATACCTGGAATTCGGCAGAGTTCAAAACTGACAGTTCTCTTGAGATTGCGGATGACCAGAGATCATATCTGGAATCAAGGTAGTCAGAAGCCCCTGAAACTGCGGTTCCAGCCGGACTGTTGGTGACGTGAGGCTTGTGGTTTGGATCGTAATACGCGAAAGTTAAGTTCCTAGTGAAGTGGGTCTAAAAGCCAATTTTTCATCTTGAGGTTTGAGTTTGATTGCTGCAGATCTCCCTAATTAATGTTGGTAGAACACAGATGCAACTTGCTTTAAAACTCCAGCGAAAGTAAGATAGCTCCAACTCCTAAACAAGGGGCGAGTGTAGATTTCTGCCAATTTATATACTCAAATTTTTATCTGTGTGTATTCGTTGCTCTCACACATAAAGGCGGTTGGTAAACGCTTTGTTTGTCACCCGGTGCTAAGACCACCACGAGTTTAGGCCCACACAACATGAACTCACTTTAAATTTTCGAATTATTATCTCTCTAAAGTTGCTATAACTGTGGTTCGGTTCGTTTTATACCACAACTACTAAAAGTAGCAGGTTCTTTTTGAAATATTACTTCACTTTCTGCCTAAACTTTAACCTGCTGCTACTAAAACTCCTTTCGAAAAAGCACTTAAAATTGTATTTATAATCAATTTCTCTGCCACAAAATATAATAATTTCAGTTGTTCTGCCAACGCAAAGACAAAGTACTTGAGAAAATTAAGAAAATATTTTCACTAAAGTAAGCACAAATAAATTTTCCAAGCAATGCAATCTACAATTAAACAAATCACAGGGAGGATGTAAGCAGCAAGTTGGCTTATAACTTATGAAAGCAATAACTTATATCCTTCTTCAACATACAACTGCAGCACATATTCATAATAAATATTTCACCTTCCTGGGTATGGCAACACTTTGCCGTTACATACACCAGCAACAACCAACACTTTGACTATTTCAAAAATATTAAAATAGAGTCCTTTATGGAAATATTAAGTTGAGAAATGAAGACTTAAAAAAATTACTGCCAAAAATTTTCAAATAGAAAGATAGAGAGAGGGGGAGGGAGGGTGGTTTATTCTGTAGAAATACAAACACTTTCAAGCATTAAAAACCTTTTAATTTGCTAAATCGCCTTAGCAGACATAAGAAAGCAAAAAAAATCAAATCTGTAAAAAAAAAGAAATTAAAATGTTGTATAAACGAGGATTTTGTTAAGAAACAACTCGCAGAAGGATACAAATTCCAAACAGTTTTGCAATTGCTTCAGCCGCTTATGAGGCATATTATTTTTATTATTTATAACAGGCAACCAACTCCTCTTAGTCTAGGAGAACATTCTTATTTTTCGATTGTCTGTAAGAAATTTTTTTTGTAAATTTTTTTTTTTCACCTCCTTTTTTTTATTCATCAGACATAAGTGTTTTAATACGAGCAAAAAGAATTCGTTCATACATATTGCCTTGTGTAGATTTTTGTAAATAATAATAAAATATCCTTTAAATAGAACAACAAGAAAATAAATTGAGAAAAAAAGCCCAGACTGAGAGACAGGAAGAAACCAAGGCCCAAATAGAAGTCAGCAAAAGTAACAGTCGTAAATCAAATACATTCGTAGAGAAGGATTTCCATAAGGATGTCTACATAAAATGTTCTGTACAAACTGCTGTTTTTTGCAAGTGAACAAGGCTGCTGTTATTTTGTTTTTTATTTTAGCCTAAAGGTAGGCTAATTTTCACTTTTGCTAATTCTCTTAAATACTGTTGCAAATTAAAGGAGACAGGGATAATGCTGTTGATGAAGATGTTGGTTTAAAATAGAAATGAAAGACATTTTATTTTGCCAAAAATAGAGAACGAAAACGAAAATTTAATAAAAATACAAAATCAACTTGGAAGTTGTGCCGCCACCTAAAAAAAAAGCGAACTGAAATAAACAAAGTGCTTAAATATATTATTTTGTTTTTTCTTTCTAAAACAAAAATTTTTAATTTTTGCCAAAGAGGGTGAAATTAAATTAAGCAAATAACTAAACTAAGTGCTTTGTTAACTCGTATGTATTGTTTCTGTAAAATCCTAGAAAACCCACTAAAAACATAAACTTGCAGACATTCTGCAAAACATTCGCTTCAAAACGTCTATAATTTCATTATAGACACAACCGTTTTCGTGAATCCGCAACGGGAACTTTGAATATTCATTACCGCAATACACTTATCTTGTGGTAACAAAATCTTTTTAATTTTAGATTGGTAAAATTGGGGTAAATGAGAAATATGATGATGTTTTAAATATTGGAAAATATTTTCAAGGAATCAGAGGATACAATAATCGGTGTCACACATGTTAGATAAAAGTATAGGATTACAGAAAGGAATGCATGATCAGCTCGGGGACTACGATTATGCAGACGATGTAGGACCTACTGACTTCGAAGAAGGAAGACATGTATGAGAAAATAGACGTCTTAGCTGCAGCGACACCAAACTATGGTGTAAATGCTATTTTTGTTTAACATGTAAGTTAAGCAAACGAAGTCTTCGTTCGAAATCGATGAACACCCCATAATTCTTCTAGATGTCGTGATTTGCTGAAGTTTAAATGCTTTAGACTACAATTTTTATTTTCTTTAAACTTTAAATCATATTATTTGCAAAATTCTTTTTTAAATTTATGCAGACTCTAAATTTAATTTTATCTAATGACTTGACATAAAAAGGAAAAACAAAAATTTTCTCTTTTACCTGATCGAATTCATTAAAATTGTTGTGTTTTTCAACAGAAAAATTCCAAAAAAAAAAAAACCAAAAAAAGTTTCAGCAAAATAAAAACAAATAATCATCTAGACTGCATGAGAAAAAGTAATTAAATTTGATTTCCACAGAAAACGCGAAATTAAATTTTTGGGTAATTTTTTTTTCGTATGCAGCAGCAGCATTTCAAATATTTTGGGAGTATGAAAGAACAATTTCGAAATCAGTGAATGGCATGCAATGACTTGACAAAATATTAAGAAACATTGAAACAAAAACAGGGTGAAGCGAGAAGGGATGTAGTCTGCGAAAAAAATTCAGACAGAAGTTAAGCAAACAATTTAGTGAAGAAGATTTAAAATAAATAAATTAATTAACAGGTCAGCCTAAAAAAAGAGTGGCAAGTTTTTTTAAGATATGAAAAATTATATTGCCCATAAATCTTGAAAAAAATAAAAATTCATTTCAATTAAAAAAATTTGTGATATTAATTAAAAAATTAATTAAATTTGCTTTAGTAAAAAAATAGTACCAATTAAATATTTTTTGATATTAACTTTTTTCTGCAGTTATTTCGGTGATGTAATCGTTTAATTAACTTAATTAAATATTTAATTAAAACTCATTTTATTTTTGATTAATAGTTTAATTGAAAAAACTGGCGAGAGTTTTGTCTGCGATAGAACAAACCGACGAAGCGATCTGTGAAATTTGATTTTCCAGCAGTTACATATTCTTAAAATAGTTTTGTTTAGTATAAATTTTATGAAAATAAAAAGTTTTGACATAAAAAAACATTTACCGCACTTATGCAGGTCGGCCTGTAACAAAAATTAAATATGTATGTGTACAAAACGTTTGCGTGCAAGCACAATGACTAATGCTGTTCTTCGCATTATTTTATTAGTGTTAAGAGGGTCCAAGAATTCAAAGAAATGCATTCCAGACAGTACTTGTTTCTTTTAGAGCCTCTCAGTACAGTTAAATAAAGCTTTCCTATAATCCACGTACTTGAAAATTAATGCGTTAATTCTGCTTGAATTTGTAATGACACTCAGTTATCGTATGTTTTTTTTTCCTTACACTAATCCCACGTAGCACTGCACTTGTCTGCAGGAGACCAGAGCCTCTAGAGGAAATCGAACCCGCAACCCCTGCACTGATAAATTACTTCACTACCAGTTAGCTTACCTGGCTTTCATATACAACGAATTTATTTTGCAAAGAGTTGTTGTTGACATAATATTAAAGAAATTAACAAACAAAATATTTCGAACAAAAATATCTTAAATTCACATTAACAAAAAATAAAGCTTGAATGTATTTTTTCTTCCTATTCTTATAGCTGCATGTATTTTTCATTCCCTTGTTTATTTTTGAGAGTATTTTTATACCCGCACTTTCCCTGAATTGTTTTTTGCTTCTATACGTTCTCACACTTCCGTAAATTGATCGTATACACTTCTCTCCAGTGTTTGTTTGTAACAGCTACACTACAGAATAGAACTTGATCATTTTTTAATGATTTTAATGCATGTCCAAGTGGACTTGTGCAGGCCTCTACCGTAAGGCAGGTTATTTAAAAGTAAAATATTTGATTTAAAACAGTTTTGAATTTCTCTTTTAAGATAACCCTGTACTAATCACAAAATCACTGAATACCAAATTACTTAAAGCGGGGCAGGAGGAAACCAGGCAGTTTCTATTAACTTAAGAGGCCAACAGAAAATAAAGGAGACAAAATAGAGAGAAAAAATATCAAATTGAAAAAATTAAGAATAAAATTCGGCAGACGTAATGTCGGCTACAATTCAATTAAATTGACAGTTATAAGCAACATTCGCTTCTCCCCACCATTGAACAAAAAAAACTCACATTAATTCCCAAAAACACGCACACAGTCGAACTCCCTCCTTAATCACTAACCATTTAAATGAGAAAAACTCCTTAAAATGATTTGTCATTATAGAAAAATCTCACAAGAGGACTAAGGAAAATAGTAACATTTCCTTAAATAGCAATTTAAATACTTTATTTTGTTTTAGCAGGAAAAAAATAAAAAGGTATACAGTTTTCCACAGCATCATCGAAATCATCAAAATCATCGTCATCATCATCATCATCGTCATCATTTTCATAGTCAATTGTATTAAAAAAGTTTTATTCGCCCATCAATAGGAATTTGTTTTTTTTTTCTTCTTGTTTTTTAATAAACATCAATTCCTTTAGAGTTTAACGTAAAGTTGATTGCAAAAATTTATAGATGGAAATAAAAAAAATGTATAGTTTATTGAGTGGAGTTTGTGATACAAGTCTCCAAGGAGATTAATCAGGAATTGTTTTCGCATAAAAAACAAAGCATAAAGAAAATAAATAAAGTTATGGGAAATGAATAGGAAAAATGTAAAATCAAGTCAAATGTGAAGGTTTCAGATCAAATTTTTTTTTAAAAATAAATTAAAAATGTGAGATTCCCCACAGATCACGTAACTCTCACACATGCTTTGTGGCTTTAATAACCTGATTAAGTATTTTGGGGAGTAAGTGTCTGTCATTTATTTCTAGTGTCCGACTGAACGAGACCGATGTCTGAGTTCGGCAAAAAAAAAAAATATGATCAATTGGTGTTCGGCCATCGATAAAATTTCCGACGAACTTAAACTCTTACCAAACTTTGCTAAAAAAAGCATTTCTACTACATGTCGTAGGTGGTTAGCACAGGAAAAAATAAAAATTGATTTCAATTAAGAAATTTGTGACATTAATTAAAAAAAAACTAATTAAATTTGCACCAGAAAATAAATTAATAGTATCAATTAAACGTTTAATTCACTTGATTAAAAGTTGTATTCACTTGATTAAATGTTTGATTCAAGGGATCAAATTAAATTAATTAAAACTTATATGATTTTTGATTAATGCTTTAATTGTTGAAAAATTTTGGAGAATTTTTTCTGGGATTCGTTTAAACTCTTAATTGCCTTTAACTAAACTACGATTTTTTTTTTTGGACACATGTAGAATATTTAAGACCTTTAAAGTTTGACGTTTAATATAAAAACCAAAAGTGTTTTTTTTTTTATTAAATTAACATAAATTTTACATACGTGAATAACTTTTCCATATTTTAGCCGAAAATATATTTTTAAAATATTCTCGAATAAAAAGAAAAAAAAAAGAAATTACCTCCATCATTAAAAACATACAAAAATTTACACGAAAATAAATTTGCCAAAGCGCGAAAATTGTAGAATTAAAACCGCGTAAGAAAAAAATCACATGCATCAGGCGTAATGCGGGTGGTAAACGTCAGTCATTTAGTCAAACATCGTTTAAAATTAACACTTCAGCACACATAAATTATGACAGCCAACAAAAAAAAAAACAACATTCGCACACTTTTGTTCTCTTACAAAAAAATTTAAATAAGATCCTTATTAACAAGGAACTGCTCTAAGTAGAGGTAATGACATGCAGAAAAAATTACAAAACCGCAACGCAAATGTGAGGAAAAAAACTGCAAAAAAGAAAATACACCCTCATCAAGTATGAGGATTGCGAAAAAAAACCAAATAAAACATACAAACCGAATAAATGCAAACAAGGAAAAAAGAATTATAGAGATATTAAGAGGAAATACATGTTCGTTCCACATTAAGAGCACATATGAGTTCTTTTGGGTGTGTGCTTTTGATTCCTTTGTTTCTGTTTTTTTGGCAATGAACACACACACACACACGCAGTTTTCCCCGGCCACTAAAATTTCGGGAAAAAACAGGTTGCCATAATAATGATGCATGCATTTGGTTAAATAATTTATGAATTGTGTTCTTTACCATTTTTTTTAACAAGAAACGCGTGTTTTTAATGAATTGGTTATAAGAGCAAAGCGAAAATAAAAAATATTTGAAGCAACAAAAAAGTATTGCATATATTACAGGTTTTGTTTAACAAGAAAACAAGTAAAGCATACTTTTAAGGCAATTTTAATAAGAATATTAAAGTTAAACTTAAAAATAACTTCTTAACATTAAGTACAGGCTGACTGATTTCAAATTCTTTAACTTTTTTATTTTAATTTTATTTTTGAATTAAGTTTTTTTTAATTATACTTAATGCAAAATGCAATTATATTTACCTCTATCGCAAAAAAAAAATCCACTCAAACTTGTTCCCTCTTCCCAAAAAAAAATGTGTGGGGAAAAGCAAAATATCGAGGCAAAAACTGCTAAAGCCACATCACGGGCATAACATGATAAGAAACTTAATAACCTGTTTAAAGAACCAGGGTTCAATAGGCAAAGAACCAATTAAGCCAACTCTTGCGACACTTAACGCCTAAAGACATTTTAAAAGCGGGCTGAAAATATCTAAATCGAAAAACTGATAGTTTAAGGGCATTATCATTCTATTTTTTTAAGGGCTAAAATCTATTTTTTAAAGTAAAACACCCAAAATTTTAAACAACACAATTTAATAAAAAAAAATATTACTGAGTATGTGTACAGGTTCATTTTACACTCCATTGAATTAAAGTAAAACTGTACAAATGTAGTTTTAAGACTCATTTACAGTAATTTAAAATTGGAAAATTGGACATCATTGCGGCGCAATTTGTGCCAAAAGAAAATCCAAAACGGGAATTCAAAGGAATTGGTTTTAATTGTTGCGGGTGTTTGGCTTTAAATGGATGAGGTTGCAAATCCAAATGAATTTGGTGAGAACGCCGTGGAATCCAGAAATTCGGATTATGCGCCACAGTTTCACCAACAGAATCGATTTTTTCAGTAGTGCACACATTGCGATGATTCACAGGACTGACCACAACTGTCACGGTTCACTACAGCAAGGAGACTAAAAGTATTGTCAAGCAAAAGTCTACGAATTTTTTGTTAACTCTGGCAAACGAATAGCCTATAATTGAACAAACTCTTAAGAATTTTTTTAGTTGAACTCTCGATTTTTAATTTGAATATTTATTCAGGCTTGAGTTCATCAAATCTAATTTTCATTAAATAATTTCACTGAAGAAAATTATTTTACAACATAAAAATAATTGAAATTTAGTAATAATTTTTATTCTTGGCTGAGCTGGGGATCGAACTCGGGTTGACTTTACGTTTCGAGAATAACCACATTCTCATCATCAGAATTCTTTGCACCACTGCGGTGCCTACCAGCCAACATTCAAAGATCATTCTTGAATTGTATTTATTGGTGGTCCGAAATTTGTTGTAATTTATTATCATTTTTCAATTTTTTACATGTTTCTTCCGTTTTTTCTGTTTTTTCGTACTCTTTCTGTCAAGACTACCTGAGAATATTTGTTTATTATGTTTCCTGACCACTTTCGTCGACATTTTATTTGTACAATTTGAAGTACAAATGTAAACATATTGAGCTTGTGCCATAGCTATTTTTAGAACAATTTTGATGATGAGAGTGTGGTTATTCTCGAAACGTAAAATCAAACAGAGTTCGATCCCCAGGCTCAGCCAAGAATAAAAATTATCAATAAATTTTAAATATGTAATTTCATGTTGTAAAATTCTTTTCTTCAGTAGAATAATTTACTGAAAATTTTCATTTGATGAACTCAAGCCTGACTGAATTCAAATTTGATGTAAAGAAATTTTCTTGTAAAAGTTTTTTGTTCCGAAGTGAAATGAATAAGGAAAAAAATTATGGCAATAGAGATTGGAGAAACTTTGTTTTAAATTTATCAAACCTGTTCCGACTCCAAATCCACCATTTCTTTTGTTTTAAAGTCGTGATTTATAGAAAAATAAAACAAATTAACATCAAAACAAGCATCAGCCATTTAAACCTGGTCACACTTTTTAAAAAGTCCTGAAGAAATTAAAAAAAAAGTCCAAAATTTTCTAACAAACACAAACCAATAATTTTATATTACGACAATTTATAATTTTAACTTATTTTAAGACTTTAATGTAAAACTTTAAAAATAAATTATAGAAAAAAAACAAAACTTCTTCCCTTTTAAAGTTCTATTTACTTATGTTTATTTTTCATAAACATTTCTATAAATAAAAATCTTTTTTCATTTTTCTTTCTTTCTTTTCACTTTCCTATTTCCGATTTTGTTTTTGCATTTAAAGCTTTTATGCTTAATTAACACAAATATAAAAAAATAACAACAACAACAAAACCTTTGCCTAACATAAAGGCTTTTCTATAGTATGCTCTTAATTTAAAGTATACTTTTAGGGGTTTTTATATTTTATTTGCTATTTTAATTTCTTTTCTTACCTTTTTTCTTACTGTTATTATTTTGCTCATATTTTTATTTGAAGCTCAAAATTTGTACTTGAAGTTTTTTTTTTTTTTTATAAGTTTTTGTTGCATTTATTTTCTTAATTATAAAAATTTGTTATTTTTTCTTGTTGCTTAAACTCAAAAGCAGCAAAACAACAATAAAAGTGCAACAAAAGTAACAAAAGAATTTTTGATAAAAATATTTAGATACTTATGCAAAGAGATACAAAAACTTCAAAACATTCACAAATGATACTTTTATAGACGGCAGCTAGATTTAGACTAAAAAAAAAGAAACAAAATTCTCCACTTACGAAAGTCATGGAAAGATTTCGAATTATGTATAAAGAAAAGTAGAGAATACATGAATGGATAAAACAAAAGATGTGGCATACTTTAAAGGGAGAGAGTTGGTTGGCCAAACATAAATTGAAAAGTCCTTTTTTAAAAAGTTGTTTAAAGAATTTAAGAATTATATTTGAAATAGATTTAAAGGAGATTTTACTTTTATAATGGCCATTGCAGTGTAAGTTGGCGTGAGATATTAGCTAAAAGACTTGTGTTACTTGGGTGAAAAACGAGGGCGGGACAATAAGTCCGTGACTTTTAAAATTAAATACAGTAGTAATTTTGCTTTTCAACGAAGTCTTCTTTAAGCTCTATACACTTGTTTCAACGATTCTCCAATTGTATTAGCTTTTTGCAAAAATTAGATTTGTTACGTCATCAAAAAAGGCATTTGTGATTTCATCGTTTAGTTCAAATCTGTTTGTGTAGAGCCATTTCTTTAGGTTTGCCAAACAAGAAATAGTCACACAGGTCAAAATCTTAGGAATAGGGCGAAAGAGAAAGCCAATTCGTGGCCTATTTCGGCCTAAGGAACTTTTTTCTTAGCCAAATGCGGTACTTTTTATAAAATCGGCCCAATAAGTTGATGTTATATCCACCATAAATTGTTTTACCGTTTTGAAGTTAGTAAATGTGATGGTCGCTAAGACTTTATTACCTGAAAAGCTCGCCTTGGCCTTCATTCGCGAAGATTTACCCAAGAAACTCTCTTGTCCATTGCACAAGCTCTGTCGTATGGTTTATCGTTAAAATATATAAGATTTTTGTTTATTCACTTGTAAAAAGACAAATTTTTTGTATCGTTACTTTGTCGTATTGCCAACGATTTCAAATGTCAATTTAATGTACATTGTCACTTCACTTTAAGCAAACTATTTTAGAAGTTTAACAGATTTCTTTTTGCCAAATAATAAAAAAAAAAAACTATGAAAAATAAAACTAAGAGAAGCAAATTGTTTAATTTTAGTTATAATTTTTTACTTCACTCTTGGTTTTTATTAATTTTTTCTTCTTCTTTAAAAAAAAACTTGCCATTCACATTGGTTGATACCATGAAATTTAACCAGGTATGGGAGTTTGAATTTTAGATTAAATTGTAATCAATTTTTAGTGATAAGCAATTTTAATTAAAAAAGTTAGAAAAATTAATGAAAATGAATCAAACATACATATATTAATCATTCAGAAGAATTAAATTTGTGGTGGTTGTTATCACATTCTAAAAAGATTTTTACAAATTCACCAAAAAAAAAATCGATCATTTCCAGGCCTGACATAAATACAATGTTTTTCAAAACACATAACCCCGGGTCTCCACGTAGCAATATTTATTGCGGCAAACGTCAAATTTGATTTCTCCATTAAATTTGCGACGTATAAACCGCATATTGCCATGAGTGGCAATCCATTGCGCAATGATTGCTTTTCTGATTTCTTGAGAAATTATTGCTTAGCAATCTGCTGTAAAATGAGTTGTAATTTATCTGACATTTCGTTTCTCTGCACTTTTGTTTATTACAAAGCAATTTCACGTGCTCTCCAGCATCCTGGCTCACAAATCCGCAAACCGCATGGCCTAAAGAAACCCTTTTAAAAATCTCAGACAGCAAAAAAAAAAGAAAATTCATTGCCTTCAATCTGCCATTGAGAATACAGATATTTTAAACACATTTTTTCATCATACAACAAAGCACTCAGAGTCTTATCTTATGTTTTTCTACTGTACCACAATAGTCTCCGAAAATTTGAATCTCAAATTCATTATACGCGTTTACATCTTACGCAAAAGGAGGTAAATTTTGTTAAATTTCGGTTAATTTAACTTAGCTAAAAACTCAAATTATAAGGCAGAAATTAAAGACATCTCAAACTCTCTGCCAGTCTCTATTAACCACTTAGCTTAAAATCGCTAAAACCCCAAATTTCTGCCGATGTTTTTGCTTGTGCTTAGCAAAAAAATATTACTACGTGCAGACCCAGCGTTAAATTTAATCATATAATGAGACAGCACTTTTATATGATTTCAAACTTCAATTATACAATATTGTCTAATTAGGAGATTCTAAAACGAGATTGTAAATTGGGCAACTGTTCATACTTCTGTTGGGGCTCTCGGCGGTTAAACAACGCCAAGCACATCTGCGTAGTTGTCACACGATTGCGTTTATGGACGGTTGTGAGCAATCGCGACACCTATTTTGCGGTTAGCTTTTTCGTACATAAGTGATCGACCAAAATTGGAACAACTCGGTCATGTTAGATGCATATGACTTTAACAATCTCTTGCACTCTCAATCTCCGATAGGCGAACATTGTGAATTTTTCAATTGTTTCTGGTCAAGACCCCAAAGCTGGGCGTCCGGAACGTTGGATGATTGTACGGCCACATCGAAATTTACTAAGCCACTTTTTTGCCAGTGCCAAAGTATACCTCAATCCCAGCCTTGGTTTAAGTGATGGTTTTTTCCGCAAATAAAAATGTTTAAGAACAGACGTTGAAACGCCACTGCAACGAAACTTTTTTGAAATTATTGGTTTAAAACCAGCGTCAATCGTTT
The DNA here is from genome assembly GCA_949318255.1 of Pollenia labialis. Lineage (NCBI taxonomy): Eukaryota > Metazoa > Arthropoda > Insecta > Diptera > Polleniidae > Pollenia > Pollenia labialis. The sequence continues at coordinate 132,912,829 of OX439143.1, read as the reverse complement.
TCTACACACATTGCAACTTTAATTGTACCAGAAAGTGATGAAATTATTACAATAATTACGTTTTTCTTTGAGAACAGATGAAACGCAAACACCGATCTCAAGGAGATCGGGTCATATTGTATGGTCTCTCAAGGGATTCTACAGCATAAACTCCAATGTAACTCGAAAATAACCAGAAGTTGCAGTTTCTGTTCTGGACCTTTTGAGCACCCGAAATTCATTTTAATTTGTTTTTTAATTATCTCACCAAGGTACGCGGTAGTCTGCTATCAATTATTTGAAATTTTGAAAGGAATCAGCTGACTGATACCTGTTAAGAGGAACATTATGCTAATTATTACGAATTTTTAAATTCTTATGGCCGTTTTCTCATTGCACGATTAACTTTTTTCCCAACAAAAAACTGCACATTAAAGAAATTTGGTTCTCTCAATGTCTCATTTGCTTCTATTCTGTCGCAAAGCTAACCAGCACTTTTCTTATTTATTTTCCTTTTATTTGCCGTACAGATAAATTCAATCAGCTGACTCCCAACTTTTACATGTATTTTGAGAGGTGTTGCCAACTTAAAACCATGTTTTTTGTCGGTATATTGAGAAACCCAAAATTGTTAACAGACAGTTTATCGGTCTAATAAATTTATGTTGACATTTAGTAACAGGCAGTTTGACGGTTTATTGAGAAAATGGCCATTAGAATTTTAACAAAAATTTTGAAAATACACGAAAATTTGCTCAAAATTTAAAAAGGAGTAACATGAAAATTTAATTATTATGAAATAATTTTTTTTATTATGAAAATACATGAAAATTTGTTCAATAATTTTTAAAAGTGCCCTTTTAGTTGGGAGGCGGGAAATTTAAAAATTCACGGACTTATTAATCCGCCCTCGTACCTTTTTAATGGATCTAAGAGGGTTTGAACTCCCTCCACTACGAGTGCTTTTCCTTCATTTTACTTTAAAAAAAAATATTCTAAATACTTGAGGTTTGTTGAAATGTATACAAAAGAATCTACTAGGAGTCTTTATGGGCCATAAGAATTATTTTGATCTTATATCCGGAAAATGCTTAATACTATCGAAATATCTATAACATTTTAGTATTGAGAAAAATTCAATATCAAATTACTTTTATGTAGACATTAACAAAACCAAATTCTGCTGAAATAGATCATTTATAGGGTTTGTTATTTCCCAGATATCTTTTATTCCCGGAAACGCATAACATTTTTACTTTAGTCCCAGGGAAATTTTTTTAGAAAACTTTTTCTTAGTGGACTTGGCTGACTTTACTTTCATCTTGATTTGATACTTCTTACTCAGACTTAAGCCTTCTTTTATTGAATACCCCTACTAATTCAACAGATAACATATCCATCTACATGATACTATGACTTCTTGAATTTTCTAAAAAAAAACAAAAAAAAAAAAAAAGAGAGAGAATCTTCACTAATGCAACATTCAGTCTCCATATGACCAATAACTTAGAAAAACTAACTCATTTAATCTAAATAAACTGTGAGAAGAGAGTCAGCCTTTGCAGCGACTTGTAGGAGGGCACGGTGCAGACAAGCCATAAAATATATTGACCACTATTTGGCCATTACAATAATCATCATCATGTGTCATAAACATGATACAAGGCGCCGGCAAACAGTAATTTTTTTCAGCACACATTCAGCATATTCCAGGCTTCTTCTTGCAAGGCAGTGTAATATTTTTTTTTTGTAGTGAGGGAAATGTGTGCATGAAACTCGTACTAAGATTTCTATAGTTTATGAACATATTTAAGTGTAATCACAAATAGCCACAGGTGGTTCTAATGGAAGACGATAGAGTTACTTTGCAAGTCTAGCTTTATTGTTAGAGCTGCTTGTGGGATTTATTTTTTAATTGGGGGTTTTTCTTTAGAAGTAAGAGAATTTAAGATTTTTTCAAAATATGTACTTAAAAATTTTCTTTTGCTACTTTAACTCCCACAAAAATTTTTTTGTTTTTGTATAATTTTTTATTTAATATTTTGGAGGCCTTTTTATTAAAGGCTTTCTTCTCGTTTGATACTTTGTTTTTCTTTTTTTTTTTTGAAAAAAATTCAATAAAAAATTTCTTCCCCAAGGATGTTCTTTTTAATGAAAGGTCCTAATTAATTGCCTACAAATGCATGCATTAACGTGTAAATTTAACATGAAATTTTTGTTGCCAAAAAAAAAAAAAAGAAAAGAAGAATCGCTCACCAAAAAAATAAAAAATATGACAAAATAATAAAACATGACTTTGTTTCTTTATTTGATTTGATTTTTTGTAAGCGTTTTTTTTTTGTTTTTTGGCAAAATTTGCACATTACCTTTTTATAAATTTTTTGATAATGACAAAAATAACCAAAAACAAAAAAGAAATTGCCAAAAAAAAAAACAGAAGAAACACATGCATAGACGATGCCAGCCTTCCAATTTTGCCCGCCTGCCTTTATGCAATAGGATTTTGTTTGTATGCCGCCGCTGCTGCTGCTGCTTCTGCTTAATTTCAAGTATCCTTAGAGACCTTGTACACTCGTATTAATGTTGCAAAATGTTTATATGATTTGTTTAAATGGATTAAAAAGGCCTTACCCTTTGCATTACCCCACACCTTTCCCTTGAGTCTTGTTATCCTTACAACATTTTTTTTTTTTTTTTTGGAGAGTGCATTGTTGTATAAGCCTTAAGAAGGGTAATTTTCGAAAGTCAATGACTTATGGAAGATGTTAAATTTGCTTATTTTTTGCCGAAATTATAAAAAGTAGAGGGAAAGAGGTTTAGCATTAATTTTTAAGAGAATTCTTTCGTTAATTCTTTAAAATTGAGTTTAAAGTAGGGAGATATTTCCACATAAAGAGATTGATTTGTCAAAACATCAGCAAATAGGTTCGTATATCGACTTAAGTAAGAATATTGCTTTATGATTGCCTACCTGCCTGGCTGGGTATTTGTACAAAGCAAAGCTGTGTTAAGTCCAATGATTATGGTATTTGAAACCAGTTTATAATTTCTTCCTGTCCCATCCTTGTAACTGGGATTGTATGTATTAAAATCGAAAAGAAGTGTCTAGAGCAAATACAAATGAGTTTTAAATGGCCTAATCTCACGGTGGTGTTAACTCCGGGTGGACGACCCTAATAATGAGTATCACTCCACACCGCACGGATACACAGATAACAATTTGAGTCTGCAGACTTTAAATCATATATAAGACCTACAAAACGTTTTCTTCCAAAAAAAATCTCCCCTTGATGATACTCCTTTTTAAGGATAAAAAAAGTTTCCCATCATTCAACTGTAGCTCCTCTAAGTTTTTTTTTTCTACTTGGTACTTTAATACTGTGCTACAGTTAGCGTTACTTGACATAATTGTATGAATACCCCTAATGTTTGAATTAGATAGGTGGTCAAGCCACAGAACTTTACATACTCTTTTACTCTCAATATAAAAATTTATTCGTGGTCTAATATCACGACTCTATTAACTAACAATTTTTCGGATTGCAAATCTGAATAAAAAAAAAACTTTTGAAATTTTAAATACAGAGACAGACTCTCATCTCAACAAATGTGGCAATTTTAAACAAACATTTACAAAAGGGTTATTGCATAATGTGGGTGATCTTTTAGTTTTAACTCTCAGTTCTAAAGTAGATAAAGGCAAACAGTTGTTTTAATTTAATTTTTTCTTTTTTTTTTTTTGTCCAAAAAAAAAACCATTTCCTATTAATCAATATTGTTTTTTAAAACACTTTGATCTTAAGCGCCTCAACCCAAAGAAGCAATTGATTTTTTCCTCCTTTTTTCCACTTTTAAATGTAACTCATTTGTCTGAAATGGCCAGGAACATGTTTGGTAATTTACTGACAATCTTTGCTAAAAAAAAAAACCAAACAAAAACAATGAATATATTGATCACCAAAAGAAGATGCATACATTTGTTTGGAACATGTTCGTTTTTTTTTAGCATGCCCACTCATGCTTGTTAACAAGATAAGTGCCGTTGATCAGTTACATTTCGGCAACATGCAGGAGAAGAGAAGGACGAGTGCAAAAGGAAGTTTTGTAAAGTGTGTCTGTCTATCTTGTTGCAACCATGTAGTACCACCACCTGTTGTTTCAAGTTATTAAAATAAATGTCAGGTCATGTCCTTGTCTGATGATTTTTAATAAATTAAATTCATTTCATTGAGGATTTTTTTTTAGAAAAAATAGATAAATAAAAACAAAACAAAAGGTGTAGTTAAAGTGCATAAAAAGATTTTGTTTTCGTATTCAGCTAGCTGAATTAAGTTCAAACTAAGAAATACATATTTGGTTACAACTCTAATACACTAAAACAATTATTTCGATGGTACATATTTTTAAAGTGCATAAAAAGATTTTTTTTCGTATTCAGCTAGCTGAATTAAGTACAAACTTAGAAATAAATGTTTGGTTACAACTCTAATACATTAAAACAATTATTTCGATAGTACATATTTTTAAAGTGCATAAAAAGATTTTTTTTCGTATTCAGCTAGCTGAATTAAGTTCAAACTTAGAATTACATTTTTGGTTACAAGTCTTATGCATTAAAACAATTATTTCGATAGTACATATTTTTAAAGTGCATAAAAAGATTTTTTTTCGTATTCAGCTAGCTGAATTAAGTTCAAACTTTAAAATACATTTTTGGTTACAACTCTAATACATTAAAACAATTATTTCGATGGTACATATGTTTATAATTCCAGGAATTCAGCTAGCTGAATATATGTAGTTGAGGTATCACTTACACATTTGTAGGGGTTAATGGACTCATGTTTTATTATGCAGATCGATTTAGAAATGGAGCATATCTCTCAGAACACTTACATATGTGTCTATGTCGATACGTTTTTTGTTTTTGGGTACAAGGAAATAATTGAAAATCGTTTTATAATTTCACATGAATGTCTATCCAGAAGGGATCTGTAGCGATATTCGTTTGTCGGTCGGTGGACGTAATAAGATGTAATTTAGCAAAAACAAAAAAATTAAAGCAATTTTTCACTAAAAAACTTAACCAAAATCGGCCAAAATGATGAATATTTTCCAAAATTTCTTTCATTTGTAAGCCTATGATACAATAGTGAAAATAGTTTTCGAAAAAAAGTTTGCTGAATGTAAAATAGTTTGTAAAATGCTAAATCTGCCTTTTGTTTAAAGAAAATATGGCTAAAACTAAGAAATAATTTATGCAATTTAAAAATCGTTCAAATATTTTCCAATTTCCACCTAAATAAATATTCCCATAATTAAATGAAATATTCAAAATAATTCCTAAAAATGTACCAAAAATGCAAAAGCCAAAAAAAAAAGTTTTGCAAATAAAAAAGCTCTAAAAAAAATTAATTCATATGCGCCAACAAGTCTTGAACTATAAAGTCATCCATAATTTTAGGAAATAAAGCAAACAAAAAAAAGTAAACCTAGTACTTGTAATAAGCATCTTCTAAAACACTCGTCTCTTAAAGTTTTCAAAGCTGCTGCTTGTTGGCCCAGTACACCCGAACAACCAGATAATTATGGTATATTGTTGTACAGTTCAAACTTTAAAATTTTCAATATGAATTAGAAGTTTAGCTACAAAATATGCAGGAAAAACAAACATGAGATTATAAAATTTTTGCGTTTGATATTTCCACATTATTTGATTTGATGGTACGGATAGCAACCAACCATCTTTATGCTACCACCAGAGTTTGAAATACAAATTTCCAAACAAAAATCTAAACAAGATGAAGAAGCGTGTGCTTCAAGTGTTCCACGTTCAAATTGCAACGTGATTTTGTATATTTTGTAGGAAGCATTTATTTATTTATGAATTTTTCTTTTTGGCTGTTGGAAGATTTTTATAGCTGGTAGCTTATTTCAAGTATTAAACATGTGATAGACAGTGGGCTTAAATACATATGTATATAAAAGAACGGACATTATTTACGACACAACCTATTTTCAATTCTGCTTAGTCATAAGTTTCTCAATATATAATAGAGAAAAAAGGGAATAACTCAAGAATGGCTTAATTAAAAAAAAAATGTTTTATATATTTTTTATATTCAGCTAGCTTAATAAGACAAAAAGAAACATTGGTTAAAAAAACTATTTATATCATAAAACATTAAAAATAACCTAATTCAGCTAGCTGAATATCTTTAAACTTTAGTTTTTAAAGACCGAAATAGTAACTCCCTTATCTGAGCTACCTGAATAATATTTTTTGGTAAGAAAATTATTAAAAAAAAAAGATGTTCAAGATTTGTTTTAATTAAGCTACTAATATCATAAAACATTAACAATACTTCCAATTCAGCTAGCTTAATATCATATAATTTTAATTTTTGAAAGACAAAACCAGTAAATCGCTAAGTTCAGTTAGCTGAATTAAATTTAACTGCAAAATTTATATTAGAAAGTGTTAAAAAAAAATGTTCACAATTTGTTTTTATTTAGGCCGGATGAATAATATGTACATATGTAGATAAACTTTTATCATAAAACATTAACTAAACATACTTCTAATTTAGCTAGCTGAATATCGTAAATTCCAGTTTTTAAGGACCAATCTGGTAAATCTCTTTCTTAGCTTAGCTAGCTGAATAAAATTTAAATAAAGATTTTGGTAAGAAAATTATTTAAAAACAATTAAGTTCACGATTTTTTTTTTAAATTCAGCCAACTACAAAAACATATAAGACGAGAAGAAAAAATGGTATTTAAAAAAACTAATTCAAAACGTTAACAATACCTCTTATTAGGCTAGCTGAATATCGTTAAGTTCCAGTGTTAAAACCCGAACTGGTTACTCTCTACACACAGCTAGCTGAATAAAATTTAAATGGCATATTTAGGTAAGAAAATTATTTAATAAAAATGCAGTTCACAATTTTTTATTAATTCAGCTACCAATATCACAAACATTTACAACGCTTCTTATTAAGCTAGCTGAATATCGATTTATTTTAGTTTTTTTTTGAGAACCGAGGTGGTAAATCTCTAAATTTGGCTAGCTAAATAAAATTTAACTGCCAAATTTTGACGGGTAAGTTATAAAAAAAATTCAGACAATCATTTGTGTTTTGAAAACCACTAACATCATTAAACATTAACAATTCTTCTAATTAAGCTAGCTGAATATCATTTCATTCTAGATGTTGAGGACCGAAATAGTAACTCTCTAAACTCAGCCACCTGAATAAAATTTAAATAGGTTATTTTGGCAAGAAAATTATTTAAAAATATAAGTTCAATATTATTTAATTTAAGATATCAATAACATAAAACATTAGGAATAATTCTAATTCAGTTAGCTAATTATCATTTAATTTTAATTTTTTTAGGACCGAACTAGTAAATTTATAAATTCAGCTAGCTGAATAAAACTTAACTGCAACGATTGTTTTTAAATTTTGAAAAAACACAATGAAAATAACTTATAGCAAAAAACTAACCATGCGTTTAATTAATCTAGCTGAATATCGTTTAATTCCAGTTTTCAAGGACCAAACTGTTAAATCTCTGAACTTAGTAGCTAGCAGAATAAAATTTAAATTTCATATGTTGTTAAGAAGGTTTTTTAGAAAACATTAAGTTTATGATTTTTTTAAATTTCAGTCCGCTATATAAGACAAGAAGAACCATTGGTATTTAAAAATTAGTAATACCATAAAACATTTACAATAATTCTTATTCAGCTAGCTGAATATCATTTAATTTCAGTTTTTTAAGGACCGATCTGAAAAATATTTAAATTCAGCTAGCTGAATAATATTAATAAAATAACAGATTTTGGTTAGAAAATTATTATTTAATTTTTTTATAATTATTTATTTTACCTAGCTTTTAGCTATTTTTGAAGCCAAAAAAAAAATTTCAAGTACCCACTGTTATTTGTTATTATTACTAAGCTTTTGTTTTAAGCGTAGGAAAAGCAGTTAGAAATTAGGTTTTACGTGTTTCCTTCCACACATTTTTCGTACAAAATATGAGCCAAAATGCAAAAGAAAAATGCCAGTATTTATTAAATCCAAATACAACAGACCAGTTTAATGACACCATGAATGACTAGATGACTGACTGAAAAATGAATGAATAGCTGGATGAGGCAAGCAAGCAACTGTAATAAACTTCACAAACATCAAAAATCGTAAGAGCACGTTCGTTGTATGCCTGAGATGAATGCACTACTTCCAAATTGTCGTTGGCTACTTAGAAGAAAACTAAACAAGAAGCCCATAAAAAAAGACGGAGTTATCGAAGTGGTTGTTAGAGAAGAAATAAATTGATTTGTTTGAAAAGCCCACCTCCACTAGCACAACCACTCGTCCAAAAGAGTTAAGTACTTACTTGTATTTGTTTAAGAAAAACAAAACAAAAAAGATTTTATCTCACGCTATATTGCAAAATTGTTTTGAACCCACTGCTGATGACCTTTAAGGAACTTAATTAAAGCTTTTTCATATACTTGGCCCAACTGATTAAATAATTTAGAAATCATATTTGAAATTATATCAGAAAAATCTAAGCATGAGTACACAGAAAGCACAAAAAGCTTCTGTTCGTTCTTCTTTATGTTTTTCAAGAGGCACGATTAAATTAAACATATGAAATTGATTTGTATCGCTCTATTTAATAGACCAAAGTTTTCTAAGACTTGTTTTTTATTTTGAAGTTAGAACACATAAATCTGAAAATAATATTTTTGCTACTTAATCAGTTTACGAGTACGTTATTGAAACTTTAAATTAGTCGTACTGTCAGTAGCTATAGCAGCAGCAATGGCTCTAATAGTTTTAGTTCATTGCTATTATTTGTAGTTTTTTTTTGTTTTAGTTTTGTTAATACATAAATTCAAAATCTATATTAAAACAACAATGCGAATGAACAGAAATAAAAAAAATGTTCATGGGAATTACATACGTGCCAAAGTTTTTGATTGGCATTGATGATTTTTCGACTGTTGATACCTAGAGCACATAAACTGAAGCACCGCTGCCATCTAACCATCCATCATACATCCTCATATGTTACGTGACTATACAACTAAAGTCTTATAATTCAATATGCATGAATTCCAAAATATATTTTACAATACAGATCGTATTAGAAATAGATCTAGGCATATGGACAAAAAAAAATTAAAAGAAACTGCAATTAAAGTCGAAAAATCTTGAGACACATAAAGTGAATCAAACACGATGACAGAGAATCTATGGTACACGATACCATTGCCTAGACAAAAAAGTCTCCAAATTAACTCTTTGCAGAACCTTTAATTTAAAAACCAAGCAGACCATACATCATCTTTAAAAATGTGCAGCTTTTAAGCTCTCCATCAGATCAATACCTTTCTAAACATAAAATTGAAATATACATGGTAATATTTAACAAGGTAAAATAAAATATTAAACGGGGTAACAGTTAATTTCCTCAGTCATTCATTGTTCTTATCCTAATGCGAAAAAAAATTCGAATTCAAATGAATATGGACAAGTAGGTTAGGTAAGGAAGAAACGGCAGTCCATACTCCTCTGCCATACTTAAGACACAGCGATCCATTGCAATACCATGGAGTTCCACTTACCAGGACTCCCAACGTAAAACAAAATAGCAACTCTAACGAACTTCAAAATGCACTCCAGTTCAACGCCAGAGATATCGTACAATCCGTCCAGAGGGCGGATCCCATTTCGGTCAGACGCCTTCTCGTAGTGCAAAACAATGGCAATGCAGGTGTTTTACGTTCTCCTCCTTATTTTCGTTATCGCAGCTTCGGCAATAAGGTAAGGTAGAAACGGCAGTCCGTACTCCTCTGGCATACTTAAGACACAGCGATCCATTGTAATACCATGGAGTTCCACTTACCAGAATTCCCAACGTAAAACAAACTCGAAACTCTAACGAAGTTCAAAATGCACTCCAGTTCAACGCCAGAGATATCGTACAATCCGTCAAGAGGGTGGATCCCATTTCGTCCAGTCGCCTTCTCGCCATTGCAAAACACAGACAGTACAGGTGTTTTACGTTCTCCTCCTTTTTTTTCGTTATCGCAGCTTCGGCAATAGGGTAAGATAAGATAGAAACGGTAGTCCGTACTCCTCTGGCATACTTAAGACACTGTGATCCATTGTAATACCATGGGGTTTAACTAACCAGAACTCCCTACGTAAAACAAACTGGAACCTCTAACGAAACTCTAAATGCACTCCGATGTAAACAATGCAGTTGTTTTACGTTATCCTAATTATTTTCGTTATTGAAGCGCTGTCTCAATTGCCTGGCAATCCCATATCCAGTGTTCGCGACCCTACCCTCGTTAGCAATATCGATAGTTAATCGCCAAAGTAAGAGTTTGTAGAAGAGCAGAGATACCCCAACGCCTTCCAAATCTAGCTGAAGCCGTCAGGTAGTGCCAAGTCTAAAAAGCTCTAATCTGTTTTAATTAGAAAGAAAATCTAGATTTAAGTAGTTTTGAGCAGGTTCAATTAAGTTTAAGTTAAAAAAAAACTCGCGAGCAAGTGCTGTAAAACGAGAGAAATTACCCACATTGTGCTCTCGAGTATAATTTTTTCCTACCCTGCTAAACTACTAAAATGAAGATGTTTCGCTGTGTATCCCTGTGCCCATATAAAGCTTTTGTGAAACTGCTCAGCCATCTTGTTCAGCCAGTATCGAAATTGATTTAACGATGTTGAAATGGGTTTTCCGTACACCCCAGATATAATGGGGGCTCAGTTTAAATATATTTATATCACATATAGTCCGGAATTTGTTGCTATTGAAATTCAGCCAGATCGGCCCACCAATTTTAAGCCATGAAATCCATTGTTGTTGTGGATTTTTTATAAATTTAGGAACGAATGTGTGTTAGAGAGTTTAAGGAAGAAGGTAATACAGATTCTGCACAACCGACTGTGGCCGTCTTACTTGTTTTGCTTTGAAACGCAATTTTCGGGGTCCGGGATAAACTCAAAATTGTTTCCCGCTTTCCCAGAGAAGTAAAGAAGCCAGTGGAAAACCCAAATAATGTTGAAACATTGACTTAATCCAATTCTTTTACTTAAATTAGTTTTATTTTATTCAATAGATGTAAATTAATTTGAAAATTAAAACATATTAGTTACACCCAGTGGGCTACCCAGAGAGGTCTATAAACGCCGGGGTGTTAGGTTCGATTCCCGCCAGTGACTCTGATTTCTTTCCTGCAAACAAGCGTAGAGCTTCGCGGGATTGGCTTAGGGAAAATAAATATATATCTGAAATAAAAATATCTTATCGGCTTTTTAAAATACATATGTCTATTCATTTTATAACAAACTAGCAATATGCCAAATAATAATGATTCATAGACCTGCATACTCATATAGAGATGAGAAAATCCAAACCAATTTGTAACACACAGTATAAAAAACATGCATTCACATGAAAATCTTGAAAATGAATTGTAAAACAACCCGTACAAACAACTACTGGCTGTACATGTATTACCCAACCATACGAACCCACTAATCATCGACTGCATCCCAAAGAAACCAAATTTACAACAGAAATTATGGAAAACAAAATAAATAATTCATACTCATATTTGCAGTGTAGATGATGTATGATTTTCCAGACAAATAAACCAACAGAGCAGAAAAAAAAAATTAAATTAAATGAAATGAAAAAAATATAAAATCATGATTTTAATGAAAATTGATTTTACATGATTTACCGATCAATATTTTCCAAAGCCGATAACACAAGAAAGAGTATTCCCCTCTCCTCCACCACTTCGATTTTTTGGCAAATAATTTTCTAATGTCATGGTGGTCAATTGAGTTGAAAATAATGACCGTTAGAGTTTAAGCATGGAAAGTAAACAAATGTATAATCACATCGTTAGTTATGACCAGAAAATCGAATTAAAAAAAAAAAAATCAGAAACTGATGCAGCAGCAACAGAAGACTCTTGAAACTGAAGATGCTGATGATGATGGCGCTTCATTGCTAAGATGCTGCGAGTGAATAAAGAGCACAAAAGCGTGAAACACGTAGAGGTATAATGAGTGATTTGTGGTTTCTTTTTCTTGAGCTTTAAGTAAATTATGAGGAATTTTCGTATGCTCGTGGATAATGAAAAGTATTTATTAATAAATTTATTTATAGAGCATGTGAATAATACAAATGCGAGGGTTGTACGAAAAGTTTTGGAAATCTAGAAAAGGATTTTAATGTCAAAACAAATCTCTACTTAGATTTGTTAAAAAAAACTATGTACATACATCCATATTAAAAAAAAATTCAACAATTTTGACAATATATACGGATCCTTACAAATTTTACATATGTATGTGTGTCCAATTAACAATTTCAAGCTTATCATTTAAAAAAAATACGATTTTTGTTTATACACTTTTAGACAAATTTGTTGTATCGTTTCTTTGTCGTATTGCTTATGCTGGGTACAGACAATGCAATCTACATGCAATCTGTTTCAATGCAACCTCAAAATATTAAAGCGTTTTGATGTTGATGCAATCTGGAATGAATTAAAAATGAATGAAAATGAATTTAATTTGCTAGATTGCGTAAATGCATTGCATTGTGTGTAGCCAGCATAATAATCAAAAATGAAAAATATCAATTTAATGTACATACATTGACACTTTAATTTAAGCAAACTATTTTAGAAGTTTAACAGATTCCATTTTACTTAATAATAAAAAAATTATGAAAAATAAAACTAATAAAAGCAAATTATTTAACTTTAGATATACATACATAAATATTTTACTTCACTCTTGGTTTTTATTAATTTTTTTCTTCTTCTTTAACAAAATTTGCCATTCACATTGGTTGATACCATGAAATTTAACCAGGTATGGAAGTTTTAACTTAAGATGAAATACTAATTGACAAGCAATTTCAATTAAAATTGTTTAAAAAATCAATTGAAATGAATCAAACATATATTAATTACTCAGAAGAATTAAATTGGTGAAGGTAGTTTTCACATTCTAAAAAGATTTTTGCAAATTCACCAAACAAATCGAACATTTCCAGGGCTGCAATATGTAGATACAACATTTCTCAAAACACATAAAACACAATCGTATAATGAAGCAGCACTTTTGTGCGAAAATTACCGACAACATATTTACAATATTGTTTAATTATACGATAATACAACGAAAACGACGATACTACGAGTTCGTGAATTGAACAATGGTAATTTGTAGTCAAAGCAAACTTATTTCTAAAGAAAATAAATGATTAAAAAACGACAATTTTTAAGTGTTAGACCCTAAAAAGCCCGAAAAAATTGCTAATAGAAAACAAAGTTCAAAGAGGCTTTAATGAAAGTAAACAATAGGTTTAACATACTATATTTTGAGACGAAAACAAAAGATAAATGCCTGCATTAAACTCACTTTTGTACCGCCTGCTAAGCTTATTGCGGGTTATTTATGTTACTTATGTCGGTTAAACCGAAATTGGGCTTATTTTGTCTATAGTTTATATTTATGTCGTTACTTCTTATTTCTTATTTCGATTTATATAGTTCGATCTGGTGCGCTTTGCTATCCCACCGTTGAAATAATAAGACAATTCACAAAGTGTCATATTAAGTCATATTGTTGTATTTGCTATATTTTAAGAAATGTCACATTCATAATATTAAATCATATACAACAATATGACAAGAACTTTTGGCAACTTTTAATTTTACCATTCTTCAGAAATTAATATTGTCTTTATATGGAAGGATCCAACATACTTTTTGACAGATTTATTAGTTTCAAATTTTAAAACTTTTACTCTAACCGTTCTCCAGATAGAAAGTCATTCATAGTGCATTTGTGTGAGAGGTGCCGCGCCACTATATTTAGCGCCGGCTAATCAAGAAAATATTGGGGCTTAGGACTCTATAGGGAACAAACAAACGCATTTAAATTTGTATATATACAGTCTGGAGCATAATCCACTGAACATTGTATTTAAAAAAAAAAAAAAAAAAAAAAATTTTTGCAGTAAAGCTCTGGAAATTTGAAGCTGACTGGCACGTTAACGATTTTTCAGGATTTTCCTAAACACCCTCATAAATTTGTTCGATATACATATGCTTGGCTTCGTGCTTCCAGCAGTATTCCATTCTAAAATATTGACAAACAGATTCCGATAACTGAAAAAGAGCGACTAGATTACGTACTTGAGTTCATGATGGTGGATTCTGGTGTTAACAAAATTTTAAAATTTCTTTAGGTTTGAATTATTGACTTTTGACAAACAAAATAAAATTTTCGCTCGCTCCTCAATCGTATACATGGCTACTGAATCTCGGAAATGTTGTTTCATATGTTACAGAGTCTCCATGCCAAATTTTAAGAAAACCGGTTGATTCGTGAAGATGATATAAGGAGGGGGAGCTTCTACCCCTCTTGCCCTATTTCACGCCCTATTCCCTATTTTCTTTCAGATGTTACAGTGTATGAATGTTAAATTTTAAAAGAACCGGTTGATTAGTTTAGAAGATATAGGGAGGGGGAGCTTTTATCCCTCTTGCCCTATTTCACGACCTATTTCCTATTTTCTTTCAGATGCTACGGTGTATGGATGTTAAATTTTAAGAGAACCGGTTGATTAATTAAGAAGATATATGGATGGGCAGCTTTTACCCCTCTTGCCTATTTCAGGGCCTATTTATTTCCTATTTCCTTTCAGATAGTACAGTGGCTGTCTCTGAAATTAAAAAAAAAATTAGTTATTATAACGCTATTCGTTTCTTTAAGTAGGGTCTTGGAAGGAACAAACCCATTCCCAGTTGTTACACCCACACCAAAATTAGCGATCCCCAGCAAAGTCGCGGTAGATATTCACATGATTTTATACTCCATACATTAACGGGCATCGGTAGGCCTTACAAATGACAAAAAAAAACTTTAGATATTAACTCGCACATACATTGTTTCATATAAATTTTAAAAAGCAGCAGGACTTAATGAAAGACCCACTTAAAACGAAATCGGAGGCAAAAATATTTAATATAACTAGTGCATACTATGCACTGCATAGTTCCTTTGTTTTAAAGCTTGTTTAGATGAAGGGTAAATAAAATTCGCCACTGCCATAAACAGCAGTTGTGTTTTTATAAATGACAAACTCAAGGGCACTGCAAATATTTTGTTCTACTTATCGGGCTCACTTTAGTGAAGATGATAGAATTCGTTTATAACTTAAACACTTCAGTTCTTTGAAAACTAAAAAATAATCTGCTTTTTTTTTAATTCTGTATAATCAAACAATAAAGATACTAGTTAATCATCTTTTAAGGGAACCCCATTAATTGAATTTGTTTTATTTCCTGCTTTTTAAGTTTGCAGTTGTAAGAATATTTAAATTTGTTTTCCTCTTTACTAAAAACGGTATTCACGTGCTTAAAATTTTGTTTATTTAATTTAACAAATAAATTCAAGTTGTGGATATTTTATTGTGTTTTGTCTTTTCAGGTTTGAAAGCTTTTTATCGTTCGTCTATTAAAACAAAATTATTAACATTTGATGAATTTTAAAATCGCAAATTAAACACAACAATTGTTTACAACTCTCGTAAAAAAAGTTTAAATTTTTTAGGTTGTTATTTTAAGTTTAAAACTAAACAATAAATAATTTGTTAAAATATTTTAAAAACTTTCAAATATAAATATTTGGGGGATTTACAAGGTGTCATAAAGTCATGTGTCTTAAAATAATAACATGAAAAAATACGACTGTTGTGAACAACCCCTCATAATTTAGTGTGCTATTTTGAATTTAAATCAGCTGATTTAAAACAAATATTTACCTAAAATTAAAATATTTTTTTATTCTAATCCATGAATTAATAAATTAAATTAGATCTTGCCTGACTATTTTTTAGACGCAAATCAAAAATAAATTTTATTTTGTTTGTTTACCAAACAGCAAAGCCTTTCGCAGATCTAATTTGACGCCGCAAGTGATTTGTTGCAAAAATGCTAGCCGCTGGTTAATTTCGGATGTTAGTCGGATACAATTTTGTAATCAACGGCGACAGCTTACAAAATCTAATGCGGCTCGGCTCAGCCGACCAACGACAGCACAATAAACATAGCAAGCAAAGTTCTATTTTTTAAGACACTTTTTGTTAACAAAGCAACAACAAAATGTTTAAACCATTGTAAAATGTTAGAACATTATGACAATATCACATGATAGCACACCTTGTGAATACCCCAAGTATGTATTACACATAAACTGCCGCAACCTAAACTGTTGAGCAGCGCAAGAAACAATTTGACAATTAAATTGTTCTTTTCTTTACGGTCTTTCAGAAGTAAGCGTGATTTTTACAGACGGACATGGCTTAACCGACTTGGAATTATTCACATCTAGAGTTGGGGTGTATTACAAGAAAGTATAGTCGGCTTGGTGTTACCCATATATTGCGAAAATAGAAGGGGTGCGACGAATATTCGTATGTATCACCCCTACCGTGAATAACAAGTGGAATTTTTGTTCCCATGCAATTTTCATTCCCCTCGAAGGGAAAAAAGCAATCGTGAATCTCATGTGATAAATTGATCACGCTATCAGTTCCAGTGAATGCAGACAATCGGCTTGTGGTTTTTTTTAACCAAAATATCGGCTTGTGCCTTATTAACGGATCTAGCCCCTAATATTCGATTTATAGGAGGAACTACTTACATACATGTTCTGTTCCCAAGCAAAAATAAAGTGAGAAAGGGAAACGTGAACAAATTACGAGGGAAAAAACTTTTCACGATAAGGGGAATTTTTTCACGTGAACATTTCTTCACGTTATTATTCTTCTTTGAATTACCTATTTTTAATGGGAGTCTTTCATGATAACAAATATGTATGTGAAAAGGGGAATATTACGAGGGAAAAATTATTTACAATAGGGGTGAATAACTAGTGATGGCAATAATGGCGAATGCCTGTATATGTATGTTTAGGCACTATCTACATACATATATCTTAGCTAGACACTTTCTTTCCTACCAGACTGAAAATTTAGTCAAACTTAAAACCCCATTTGACACGCCCAAATATTAAATTTTAAGACCTCCAGCCCGTTGCTGTAAAATGGACCAATATCTCAAGCGGAATCAAGACCGCAACCTTCGCTCACTATCATGTCGGGACAACTTAATGCGTTTTTATTTATGCCAAATTTTAAAATAATTTTAAATTTTGCTACAAATTGTTTTTAAATATGGGTATTCGTTACAACGCTTCGCCACATGTTGCAAAAACTATTTAGAATATTGTAGATGGGGCTTTTTCCCATCCGGCTACCATCCATGCAGAACGGACTCGCTGGGATACGTTTCAATTCAAAAAATGGTATTTAAATTGGCTTCATTTGTTCTTGGCCAAAAAAAAGTCTTTTTAGTGCAAAATTTTTTTATAACCTGAAAGATTGCAACACATAATAACAAAAAAATGTTTAATTAACGTAATTTTCTATTAATAATTACAAAATCTAAATAAAAATGTATAGCTTTAAATATATTTAAGATTAATGCAAATCAATTTAAAAAAAAAAATTAAATAATTTGAAAATGTTTAAATTTAATTTTAAATGAAATAAAAAAAAACACGTTATTTAAACAAAAAATTTAAAGATTAAACGATAAAAAAAATTCAGGTGAAGAATAAATACAGTTAAAGATTCAGGTGAGTAGAAGATAAAAAAAAGAAGTTTCTAAGTCTTTTTCATTGGCAACATTATTAAGTTTTTATTATTAACATTTTTATTTATTTTACTTCCGCCTTGTGCTAAGTGAGCTACAAATATGAAGGCAATATTGGTTTGGTATGTTTAAAAAAAACTTAAACTATTTATTATTAATTAAGGAAATTCTAAACAAATAAAAAACAAATTCGAATATGCTTTTAAAAATGTTATCGACAGAAGAAGTATCTAAAAAAAGAGAGAGGAAATATGGTCAGTGATTAAGTTAATCGAGGCGGAAAACTTTATGCAATGCTAATTTGTATAATTTCGGTTTGAATGCTAGTGCTATTAATATATGTAAATATAATTGCAACTTCATACTTTAAACATATTTCTTGATTTATTTTATCCTAATTAATGTACAGCAGCTACTTTCTACACAGAGCAATAAAAATTATTTTTAAACTATCAATGGATGTTATCGAACCGTCACCGACGTGTTTTCAATTTTCTCAGCCACATTATTTATGAAATTTATAATAAAACTTTTTTAAAGAGAGAACAAAAAGGTAATAAAACTCGTTGCATAGTCAACAAAAAAAATGTTGTTTAATTAGGAACAAAAATTAAAAAAAAAACCCAAAAATGCTAATTTAATAGGACAACATTTTTAAATTAAGAGCAACGTATCGGCAAATTAAAAATAATACGTTGTCAGTAGTAATTTGGTTTTATAGCTTTACAATTTTACAAAAATTAAAGTAAAGCAGCTAATAACGTTGTAATCAGTGTTCGAAATAAACACGTAATATCGCTCCTTAGTGTTCTGTTCGGTAGATTTGCGAAAAACACAAACGCTAATATTCTTTGTTCTGGAAATCGTTCCTGCAATAAATGGAATGTTTCATGCACGGTGTCTTAGGTGGCACTGTCCTGCTGAAACCACATGTCGTCCAGATCCATGCCGTCCAGGTGAGGTCACAAGAACGTCGTTATCATTTTCCTGTAACGTGTAACGCATGCCGTTCACAGTAACTGCCATTTCGACCACATCTTTAAAAAAAGTAAGGCCCAATCACTTCGCCTGACCAAAATCTGCACCAAACAGTTGCTCAGTGTGGGTGCATTTATTTTCCATGAATTTCGTGAAAATTTCCTAAGCCCCAAATTCGACAATTTTGCGTATTTCGTAAAGCGCTCCATTTTTAATTTTCGGAATAAATTTCAGAGCTGCAATTTGCTCAAAAGACTAAATTTTAAAAGCGCACTCTTACTGAGACACCCTTTGTTTTTTATGCCTTTTTTAAAATTATCAAAAATAATAGTAATTAATTTTTTTATGTAAAAATCAAGATATTTAAATTACATGTAAATAAAAGCTTCTTCTTAACTAATTTTTAATGTCAAAATTTCCCTGAAACCTCTTATGTACTTACTTTATAGAGCAAAAGTCCTGAGCGTCAAAATGTTTTGATAAAAAAAAAAACGTGACCAACAGGTAAACTTAAATGTAATTCCAATTCATATTTATTTTAAGACACCACGTCTTACAAAAACTATGTATATTGAAATAGTTCTTTGCTATGTGCAGGAGTTTAATTAGTTTTATTTTGCGATATTGAGACCATGTTAAACCACACCAACTATTTACAGAAGTAGTGGTTACGCCTTTTTGATCAAATATTTAACAAGTGTGACCATTGCTTTACTAAATTTATTTTGAACTATTTAATTCATTGATTTATCTGAAAAATTGTTTAAGTGGAATAATGTTGTTTTATTATGGAACTCATCATGTAATAACTACATATGTATGTGGCTGCTAACAGCAAATACTTCCCATACTGCTGTAGGGGACAATTAAACAGTTTTTCACAAGGAAAACATAATAAACAAAGTAAATACTTAAAGAAGTCAAACACAATTTAATTAACAACTTTTACCAACGTAGTTGTAAAACAAGAACAAAAACATTAAGAATAACCTAAAAAAAAAAAACATCAAAAACAAGTCTGCATAAATTGAGATCATGTAAATAAACTCTAAATGCCAGAGATGGCAAATTGTTACTTAAGTATTTCGATCAGTGTTCGAAAATAAACAGAACATTATTAAGGGTTCGGCTCACACACCCCGGAACGGTATCTATTTTTTTAGTGTAACTATTTTCAAGAAAGTGCCGAACATTATATATGTAGTGTTCTGTTCTTTGTTAAAAACAATTGTAGCGATATTGTAGACAAACATTATATTTGAATGTTTTATAAAGTTTTTTTTTTACATTGATAAATAAATGAACAAACAAAAAAGTTTAGCAACGACCGCAGCACGAACAGCTTGTGTGGGTATTTCGTATATGTTTGGTTTGTATAAATAATATTTTGCTGGCTTTTGGATTTTTTCGTATGTGTATTTTGTTTTTGTAAAAAATGTTTGGTTATTTTTTTACCGACCAAAAGGGCTCTAAGCACAACGGAAACGTACGAACATAAATGAGCTGAACCGAACACAATGAAATTTGTGGTTTAAAAAAAACCGAACGGAATTAAATGTTTTCATCTTTTTATTGAGTTGGAAAATAACAGTATTATTTTTGTGTTTAAACGATGACCAACAGCGAAACGTTATTTTTTTTTATTGATTTACTACACAAACACTATAAGTGTTTGCATTTTCCGCAAATCTAGAGAAGCGAACACTTAGGAGCAATATTTAATGTTTATTTTCGAACACTGATTTCGATTGAATTCCAAAAGTTTAACACATTTCACCTGGTTCTGAAAATCGAAATCGAGTAAAATATAAAACTATAAAAAATTAAAATTTTTTTTTTAAATAAGCGTAGATTTTCTTGATCTAAAGAGTAGTTATGGTAAAGGTGGGTGGTTCTCAATGTGTTTCAAAGGGAATAAATGCTCGAAAGTGTCTCAATTGGCAATCGCTTTTTTTTCAAGACTTTCTACTTGAAATAAAGATAATGGGAATTAATGACGACTAATTGTCTTCTGTTCCGCTCGAATATCTAAATCAGGATTCAGATAAAAAATATTCAATTTTTATATTTATTAAGAATATTTTATGTCATAAAACGGTCAGTAATAATTTTTTGCCCATGAATTTAAAAAAATTAGACGTTCCTGAGTAAGAAAACCGTAGGAACCATCATTTGTGGTATTTTCCTGACTTGTCTACATTCCGGGAAAGCGGGAACGATTTTGAATTTTTGGAGATCTAATTTTAAAGAAAAATACCAAAAGCTATTCGATGATTTTTGTACAACTTGATTTTCGAAATGAAAGCTCTAAACTCTGCTTCAATTGCTATCTATGAAATGTGAATTTCTGAATTCATTGGTCTGCTAAAAATAAAAAGACTGTTCGATCCTTTAAATAAAAAATAGTCCACATATTTTTAAGATTTTAAAGAGCTAAATATAAATCCGTTGTCAGTTTTTTTCTATCGGACTCAGATTTTTATGTTTTAGACTTGAATAATGATTAAACCAGAAATATGGCGGTTATGCTAATTCATCATAACTTGAGAACGGACAAATCGGACAAATGGTTTTGATAAAAAAAAAAAAAAAACTACTTATAAATGACTAAGAATAAAATTTCCTTTAAGGTATCCAAATAACATTTTTTTACATTATCAACTGTTTCGGAGTTATTTATAAATTAATGACGATAAATTATTTTTCATGCAAATTTAACCATTTTTTGTTTTGAAAAATTCATGAAACAAATTATATGGATAAAATTATTCCTTTTTCCTTATTTATCAGAATTCCAGATATTAAAAATAAAATAATGTAGGGCTTATTTAGACCTTTATATTCCTCATGCAAATCGGTTGGCAAATGGAAAAATAAATTTTCCATCTCTGCAACAAACCATAATTAAACAGACAAAAGTGAGAGTCATGAAAAAACAGACACACTCTTTTATACAAACAAATGCGATTGATCTAGAGAAATTGATTGATGGACAAACAAAAAAAATCAATATTAAAAAAACAACAACAAACTGTTATCAGTAAAAACAACAACACAGAGAGAAGACTTTTAAGTAAAGTTTTTTTGGTAAAAACAAAACCAAAAATAAACCCCTGTATTTTTATCACTTTCAGAAAAACCAGTATTTGTTATTTACTTTTCACATTGACCGGCTCGGCTGGCTGACTAAAGAGAAATGATCATGAAACCAAAACACAGTTTCAATTATTTTTACAACAAATTAAAAAAAAACACACGATAAAAATAAAAAGATGAACCCAATTTTTTTTTTCTTTTAGTAAATAAAGAAAACTTGTAAAATTTTTAAGTACTGTCACTTTATCTTGCAAAGAAATTGGGTGAAATAAAAAAAGTGTGCTGATAAATCATTCTGATTATACATACCTACTCCATTAATACAAACATGTTAAGCTGCGCATGCTCAGAATGAATAAATTTGACAGACGTTGAGGAAAGACGGGGGGGATCTGAACGAACACAGCACCGAAATTGTTTATATTTTTTTAATTTTTTTTTTTTTTTTTTAGTTTCTTTAATTTTTAAAGCCAACACAAGATTCGATTTTTATTGTGTGGTGTACGATGTTAAGCGGTCACTGTTTAGTGGTCATTTTAGTTGGCTTGAAGCCATTCACACGATCGGTTTAACAAACAAAAAGTTATAAACAAAAATTAAAAACGCAAAAAAGAAGTTAAAGCTCTAGAAAACAAAAACACTTTATTGAATGATTTGAAAAAAAAAAATAAAAATAAAAAGACGCAAAAATAACGAAAGTAAATTAAATAAATTTTAAAAACAAAACATCCAACAAAATTGTGCGCAGCAAATGTGTAAAAATAAAATTTAAAAAAAAAAAAACAAATATCGCACAAAAATCAAAGAAATTTAAGCGAAAGTTTTGCGAAAACAACTAAAAATCTTAAAATAAAAGTTTAAGAATAAATTACAAAACTACTTCCAAAATTGCCAAGAAACCTTTTAAAACCGAAACAACCAAACAAAAAAAAACCACCATGCCTTCCACCACCCATCCCCGTTTGGTCTTCTATTTGCTGTGTGTGACCTCCTTATTGGCGGTAGCCCGTTCTGAAGCCGGTAGTAAACAAAATTCCTATTTTATGTCCTATTTTTACTATTTAATTTTAAACTTTGTAAATCCCTATGCTTTTCCGATATTCCAAAGATTTGTACATATGTGTTTTAATTAATAGAAAATTTAAACAAAAAATTAACCGTTAAATTTAAGTTTCAAAATAAATTTAACGGTTAGAAAAAAAAACGATTTAGAATGAAAATGCTGTGTTAATTAACAAAAAAAAATGCTTAAGAAGCTGTAATTTTTTTTTTTTAATTTAGTTACTAAGTGTAAATATTATAAATAATTGTAAATTAAAAAAATATATATATTTTTATACTTTATTTAAAGTGTTTTGAAAATGTTTTTTGCAACTCTAAGGAAACGAATAGTGATAGAGTTTATGAAAGATTTTATTATTTTAAAAATGTTTTTAGAGTGAAATTTCAGCACAGAAAAAAATTCCCCAAAATAATTCACTAATTAAAGCATTAATCAAAAATAAAATAAGTTTTAATTAAAAATTTAATCAAGTTAATTAAACGTTTAATCATGATAAGTAAACGTTTAATCAACTGAATTAAACGTTTAATGGATACTCTCTTTTTTTGTTTACTGGTGCAAAATTAATTTATGTTTTAATTAATATCACAAATTTTTTATTTGAAATAAATTTATATTTTTTTCTGTGAATAGTCAGTCAGTCCTCTTCCCTCAATATTCAATTAACATGGCTTAAGCAAAAAGTATGTAAAGATTCAGATATGTACGCATACTTAGGAATCCTTCTAAACACTAACATAATATCTTATATCTTCCTGTTACATGTTTCACTTTAGCTCTGCTTCGTTAGGCAATGACTGTATTTGGCTACAGAACATTTTACAATTATCAGATACTATCAGAATGTTATTATGAATTTTCTGGCCCGATACTGCCTTCCTCAGCGCATAAAAGTCCAAATAAATCCAAATAAAGTATTTCACTGCAAAAACAAGGAAAACCAACTAATGTGAAATTTGCCTTTTGCCGCTTACGATATATTGTTACATAAAACGGAAAGGGCCCTTAGTAACCAAAAAGTAAAATCGACTTTTGCATTGATTTCTGAAAAATATCGAGAAATCTATCGATTTTATTAACAAAAAAACAAATGGCTTCTAGCTTAAAAGATTAAGAGATTGACATTGACAATTGTCAAAATAACTGGTAGGTTTTAAAAGAAAAATGGAAGAAAACAAAATTACGTCATATGGAAATCGTATTAATAATAAATTTTGTATTCCCGAAAATAACTTTGATAAAAATTAAATACATTTTAAGGCAATTTATCAATCTTTTATTTAAAATAGTTTTAGCTTCTCCTCTAAAATTTTCAAAATGTTTGATAGGGCCTTTTGAGTTTAAGGTAACGATTTGTAATGGCAAATAGGGCTCGATATATATTTACGATATACAAAAAAATTTGCCTATTCAATATCGCGTTTCCTAAAACGAAGTGATACATAACGATTAAAAAAGTAGTACTGATTATTATCTGCAATAACCCCTTTTCAAATCGAGCTCTAACGCGAAAATAACG
The DNA here is from genome assembly GCA_949318255.1 of Pollenia labialis. Classification (NCBI taxonomy): domain Eukaryota; kingdom Metazoa; phylum Arthropoda; class Insecta; order Diptera; family Polleniidae; genus Pollenia; species Pollenia labialis. The sequence goes on along the minus strand of OX439143.1, from coordinate 132,888,415 downwards.
TAAGCGCCAAAAATAAAATTTTACAGGAGAGTTTTTTTATTTTATTGCATATAAATTTTGTATGAAATTTGTCGCTTACAATAAAATTGTTATTGCTATAAAATCGTAACGGTACCTTCTGTGACCATGACATTTTAGGAGTTGATGCAAGTGTTGCCAATAAAGTTATTTAGTAAAAAAAACGAAAATTGAAAATGAAGTCGCTTACGTTATTTTCGCGGTTAGGGCTCAAAATAATACTTGAAGTATTTTTTTAATAAAAAAAAAACTAAGCAAGAATATGGGTTAAGCTCGAAAAAGCCTGGTTAAACATTAGATCAGTCCTTATTCAGTATCGGTCTAGTTCAATTCTTCTTTAGCTCCAATACAGTTTTAGTTTAGTTCAAGGTCAGCTTTAGATCAATGCTAATTCAGTTCTATTTCAGTTCTGATTCCGTTCTAGGTCAGTTCTAATACACTTCTCGTTCAGTTTTAGTTCAGTTCTAGTTCTGTTCTATTTAAGCTCAAATACATTTATAGTTCAGTTCAAATTAAGCTCTCTACACAGAAAAAAAAATTGACCACAAACAAGGGTAGGTTAGGTTTTACTAGGAGAAACAGATGCTAATGGACAGGGGGTAGTTCTTTGTTCCTACTCGATTTAGGCCCTTCCGGTCACGCCATGCCTCACTACCGCCAACATGAATTAAAACGTCCTAATTCGTAACTGGCCACTAACAAAATATTGCAAAAAAAAAAACTTTTACCTGGAAAAAGTATTAACTGAGCTTAATTTTATAAACGCAGGTTTTGCACCCTATCGTACCAAGATCCTTATTTTGAGGGCCAGGCAGGGCTGCCAGATAAATTTGTAAGGAAATCGTCAGTTTCCTGAGAAAAAAAATAAAAAAAATAGTTTTATCGTTTCGAAAAATCATCAAAAAATCGGACAACTCAAAATTTAGTTTTTTTTAAACAATTTTTGTTCGATTTTTATAATATGGTTGATATGGAACATGTTATTGTTGACCAAGCTACGGTAAATTTAAATTATACTTTGTTTACTTTGACCATATAACGATAAAGCTTGTGGTTAATTTCGACAAAACGTTGGTTAATTTCGAAAAAATTCTGCATAATTATTTAACCATCTTAGGGAATTCTTTAAACTTAAGATGTTTATCATAGAACATGGTTAACTTAAGCCATATTTTTTTCTCTGTGTTTTTAAATTTGTGTTCAGTTATTGTTCACTTCTACTTCAGTTTAAGTTGAGCGGCCAAATTAGGGCATTCGATATCGATCGAAATTACAAAACAAATTAAAAGACAATTTCAATTGATATCAAATGCCGTAATTTGTTCCCAGTTTTTGTTTACTTCTTGTTCTAATTAAGTTCTACTTCAATTCTTGTTCACTACTAATTCCGACCAAGTTTAGTTCAAGTTCAGTTCTTGTTCAGTTTTAGTTAATTTCTAGCTTTTTCTTTTTCTTCGATTCCAGTTGAGCTCTACAGAGATCACTTCTTGTTTAAATCTATTCAGTTTAAGTTTGTATTTTCAAAACACTTTAAAGTTTCTATCACACCAATTATGAATAAAAATTCGCCGGAAGCTTTTCCCCTTCTTCTGTTTTTTCGATTTATTTAAAATTTGCAAAGGATAAAACTCTCGAAAAATTTTTATTATTAAATGGGTTGTATACAATTTAAAACTTTTGCTATCTACATAACCCTTCTTTATAAGTTTAAATTTATAATATTATAATAAATAAATGTACATTTTATTTTAAAATATGGTAGATAAGGCTTTATGTGAATTTCTTACATACCACGTACAATGTGATTTCTTTTTTTTTATTTTAATTTTACAAAACAAAAAATAACTTTTTTTAAAAAAGGCTTATTTTTTTACAATACAATTTTTTAAACTACTTAACTTTTTGTTTTTAAATAAATGGTTTCTGTGTAAAAAAAACAAAATTACAAAAAAATATATATCGTCGGCTTAATATGCAAACCTGCTAAGTCCACTTTTTAAGTAAATTGAGATTTTGATGCTGTGTGGTAGAGTTTTTCTTCAAGTTGAGTCTTGAAGTGTGTAAAACCAACTATATTTTTGGTTTTCCTTTCAAGCAGCACATAGAATAAATAAAAAGTTGTTTGTCTCTCCTGTAAAATGTGTTGAAAGGGTGTTTGCAGGTTTGCATATTAAACCGACGATATATTTTTTATTTATGACTAAAATTTCCTATAAATTTGTATTTTTAATTAAAGGGCTTGTTTCATTGTGTGTAAAAAAAATCGCTTAAATGTTTTAAATTGAAAGTTAACTAGAATATTAAGTGCGGCCTTCTAAAACATTAAAGGTTATAAAATATTCCAAATATTACAAAAAAAATAGTTTTTAAAAAAACCTTTAAAAAAACTAGTTTTCAATATTTAAGAATCTTTAAAAAGGCAACAGTGCAGCAAAAAATTAAGATAAAACAATAAAAAATTTAAACAGGAAATAAAGTAGAAAATTAATAGATTAATTTATAATCGAAATCTCAAAGGTGTTGATGATGTGTGTTGAGTTCTAAATTCAGTTTTGACTCTTAATTAAAGTTAAGCAGAACACTAACAAAAGAACAAAGATTTTGTTTTTTTCAAATAAAATTAAATTAACATAACAAATTTCATTAAAAAGACGACAAAGACACACGAAAACCAACATTCTTAAAATATAACTAGAAAACAGTGGAAATAATAATAAATGGTAAAAATTAAGCTCGTAGAATAAAGTCTAAAAAAATCAAAACCAAAACAAAATTTGTTGACACTAAACACATAAATTGGCCTTAACTAGATAAGAATTATAAAAAAGCAGAACTGAACTACAAAAGGTCTTCTAAACTAGAACTGCAGCCGTATTCTGTAACTTGCTAAAACTAAATCTCTATCGCTAAAAATCTACAAAGTTGATTTAGCGATTTTTGGCTACCAATGAATACAGTAAGGCCGAGGCCACGTAATTAGCGGCTGAGCGGTGAGCGGCAAAAATTAAAACATATCAAATACTACTGAAGTGGCCACGCAATGAGCGCCATGTGAGCGAACTTTTTGAGTAGTTAAGCGGCGCCGCTCCGGAATAACACTTGTTCTAATTTTAAGTTGTTTTCTGAGCGGCAAAGAATAAACATGGCAAAAGTGAATGTGGAACTTATAATTTCATCTGTACAAAGCCGACCGCTATTATGGCAAGACAGATTACCAAATTTTAAAATAAAAATATAACCAAGAAATAATTTTTTGTTTTGTCAATCCACTTTTTGCAATAGCACATCAAAGAATTTCACAGACATACGGCAGTATTGCCTCTAAAGGGCCAAATACACTTGTCAATTGCTTGTCCAGCCGGCGAATTCAACGTGTACGTGTGCTGGACGTAATATTCGCCGTCATATCTAAATTCTTTGATTTTTCATCAAGCGTTGTCGGTGTCGCACATACAAACACATTTTCACTAATACTACCACAATGCTTGATGAGTACTTTGATCAGTGTATTTGGGCCTTAACGACGGAATAATATGAAATACTTTTTTTTAAACTTAACCCACTGTGTCTGGCCCCTTCTAAGCATGTGTGCAGAGTAAATTTTGTTATTAATCGAAATTTGTTTCAAGTTTAAGCTTAACTTAATGTTTTTTTTTATTCTACTTCTTCTACCAAACTACTTTAATAGTTTATTCACATTAATCGATATTGGCAATGACTGAAGACGACAACTAATACAAAAATAGTTAAATTTACTACAAGCTTTAGTTGATTAAAATTCATACCGTCTTCCAGAAAGAACAAGTTCTTTTTCCTCATGACTGAAAATTAAAATAAAAAAAATAAAAAAAATTCAAAAAAACGTCATCATGACTTTAAAGTTAAGGAAAGAAGAAAAAATTAAATTACTTTGAAGGTCACTAAACAACATTTAATTTTTTTAATTTTTATTTAGTTTTCTTATTATGTTTATTTGTTTTTAGTTTTGTCTTTATGTTTTCTCTATTGTTGCTGTATTTTTGTTGTGTTTTTACTTTATTTACATTTAATTGAGACATGTTATTGACCTCAACTACTAAGTTCGACTTGACTTGCTGTAAATTTTTATTTCTAAGTCTGTCTTTGGGTTTGTTGTATTTTTATTTTGGTGTTATTGTTTTTGTGTCTTTAAAAATTTAATTAAATTCTAGCTTTCAGATTTTGTTTATTGTTTCACCGAGGTTTTCTATATACAACGACTATATCAAGTGTGAAAGGTTAGTGTTGCAAGAAACAAATTTCGAAAATATCAAGTTCGAAGGGGTCAAAATGAATAAAAATGAATATTTAGGAGCAAATGAAAAAAGTACTTGAAAAGAAATTTGTTTGAAATAAAAGAATAAAAACTTTTTTCTAAATTAAATAAAAAACCAATTTCAAATATTTTAAATACCCAGAGATCACACTATGAAAGTTTTCTTTCAGAAAGACCAAGTTAATTGGTGAGAGAGGAAGAGAACATGCTTTTCGTCCCTCCTCTCTCACCCATAAACACACTCTTTCTGAAAGAAATCTTTCATAGTGTGAACCCAGACTTACCTGGCCCTTACACGTGCAAGTGCAAGTTTGAAAAACTGAATACACTTATGGCTGTATTCATAAATATATGTATTTTATATTTAATAAAGGTTTACAAAAAAAATTTTGTATGAAAATTGTCCATAATAAACGTTTGTTAAATTAATTTAATTAAATTTTTTACTAACACCATCACATTTTTCGTACTTGCAGCTCAAATTGCAAAACATTTCTAAAGACATTAACAAAGTAATGCTAATAAATTAGTGAATGTTTAAACACTGGTTTAGTTGAACTAAACTTAAATTTATATTGAGTTTAAACTCAAAAGCTGTAAATCAGTGTCCCATGTAAAGGGTGTTTTTTTTTATAGAGTGGCACAAGTTTAAATCATAGTAAAACAAGAAAGTATATTTTTTACATCAATGAAACAGGCTTTATTGGAAAGAACATGCGGGCCAAGCGCACCATGCAGTAATTTTCTGTGGATGTAATGGTGTTTCAACAAAAGCTTGTCGATTCTCTTCACTCAAAATGCGACATTCAGCCAGAAATGGGCTTCATCGGAAAAAATTTGTTTAATGGAAATTCAAAATCGATATCAATTTGTGTTTTCAGCCCATTCGCCGAATGATTTTAACTAAAAATTTCAACGATTTGCACGCGTAGCTCTGGTGTACCAACTATCAGCTGTTAAATGGGTGCTAAAATAAAGCAGTGATGCCATCTCAAAGTTGTGACACTCTAAAAAAAACACCATTTATGTAGTTTAAAAAATAAAATGTGGCAATACTACAATAAATGTTTCGTATAGTCTGTATTGATAGTTTAAACGCCCAATTTTATTGGTTAAGAGATGGTTTATATTTTTACTAATTTATAGATTTGTTGGTTTAAACATATTTTAAACCAAAACGATAGTTTAACTTGCTCTGCTTTATTGGCCCTCTGAAACTCGGATTTTTCCGGCGATAATGTAATTTTTTTTTTATTATTTCATTCAAGACCAACATTTTAAGCAAAGCTAAGCAGTGCAAATCTGTCTTCAGATTTACTAAGCCTAGTTTAATTGAGATCTCAAAAAACCAGCCAAATTGTTCTAAAATAAACATTCATTAAATATTGCAAGAATTGAGCACAAAAAAAATATATAAATCAATAAAAATAAAAAAACACAGAATAAAGAAATAAAAATGTGTACAGTATTTATCGCTTATATGCACACCGGTTATAAGCATATATCGCTTATTGGCACCCCAACATAAACAATTTTCGTAAGCAAAGGTTTTCTTGGAAGTCAAAAAAATTCCGGATTTACCACATTAAAACTAAATCTTATTAATAAAAAATTTTCCTTTCGTATTTAAAATACCCAACAAATTTGTGTGTACATGCCTTCGCTTAAATGCATAATTTAAATAATTTTATTGAAATTGTACGTAAAAAATTCTTTTACATGCAGTTTGAAATTTTCATCAAAATTAAAAATGTGTACAAAGATTGTTCCATCACAATTGAAAAGTCACACAGACTCTCAACACTTAACTCAGACTTTCTGAAAGAAATCTTTCATAGCGTTTACTTAGACTTTATAAAATATTGATCTTGATAAAAATGTAAAAGAACAGAACACAAAAGTTTCGTTCTTATTTTATTGTATATAAACAGTTAAATGCAAGTAACAGAGTTTTGATATATGCATGCATCCCCGATGGATGCAAAAATCTAGTTTTTCTATAAGCATTGTGGATGCATATAAACGAATTTTTATGTATGCATTTAACGCTTATTAGCTGTGCAAATTTGAAAATTCATATAAGCGATAGTTTCTGTACTTCTTATTCAATTGCACTTTTTCCAAAATATTTTTTTTTTTTTTTTATTATTTTTTTATTTTTGAAGTCTGCTTATTAGAGATGACACTTATGGCGTTTTCTTTTCTGAGTAAAATTCTGCATTTATTCTGCCTTTTACAGAAAAAGATGTTTTATTTCAAATGTCTAAAGCGTTCTTTTCTGAAGATGTTCCCTTTAATATTAAAAAAAATGCTACATGTTCAACACTCATATTCACCCTTATTGTGTTTGGAGTATTTAAAATACGCCTACGACTGTTTGGTAATAGATTAAAGGAAATAAGTTCACGTTCTCTTTAATCTATTACCAAACAGTCGTAGGCGTATTTTAAATACGCCAAACACAATAAGGATTATTAATTAAAGGGGCATGAGTGCAGCACTACACCAAGGCGAATTCAGTACAAGGTGGTGGCAAGTTTCGAGCCGTAAACACTAACAATGCCATACAAAAAACATATGTTGTTTCTGTTGGCTTTGGATTGTTGTACTCTTGCCACAACCTGTAATTGAATTTATGAATTAAAAACGATTGTGCATAGAAATCGTTTATGCTCATGTTAAACTTATAGTAAAATATTCAAACGGCAATGCATGCAATAATACTCTGGATATACTTGCAGTGTTTGAAGTGTTACAAACATCAGCACAAAAGCATAAAACCGTATCCACTAATTATATTGCCTCAAGATCCTTATTCACAGACGGTCTTAACGATAAATTATGAATAGTTTTATAGTTCAGCTAAAATTAAGTGTAACAAACTTAAAAGATACTTAAGGCCCTAAATATTTCTTTTGGAAGAGAGAGTAAGTGGAAATGATTGCTCAATATGTTTACTTTGGTTAGTTTGGTGTCACACATTGAAAAAAAATTCAACATAAAAACTTGTTAAAAGCTAATTAACCATAGAACCCCTTCCCAAAAATCGCTTTAACACTTCCCATTTCCTAAAAAAAAAAAAAAAATCATCCAACAACTTGACAAAATTTTGCCATAATAACTCATCTCATAATCGCTCTAACAATGTCCATTCATCCATTACTTTTTAGTGTACGAAGAACCTTCCGGCCCTAGTGAAGATATTGCCTATGAAGCCGTCAAGCAATTGGGTATACTAAATCATCGCTTAAATCTGCTTAGACTAGAGGAGGAGGCCCGACAAATAAACCTACCTAATATAACATTCAACTCACTAATAAGTCGAATACCCTGCTCATGTGATAAGGGAATATGTAAATGTTGTGCTGGTAAGGAAAATGTTCGTAAAAATTTTGAATAAACAAAAAAAATTGTAAGCATTTCTTTTATTTCAGGTCTCCTATCAGTTATTGGCATGAATTCTTGCACCGAAGTGGTTTATCGTCCGGAGGAATTTTCCTTCGAATTGCGAATGAGAGTTAATAATAATGTTTGGTTTAAACGCAAGGTTTCCGGACAGAATCCCTCACCATTTTGTTTTAGACCGCCCAGATTTGGCTTCGCTCAGGCCTGTATACAATTTCATGATATTTGGTTTGTTGGCCGTAACATGCATGTTTGTATGTATATGTCGGGCTCATTTCAGGGTTATGAACTATTTGAGAGGTCAGTCTAAATTCAAGTTGTAATCGGGAAAAATGTTTGATAAAAATGTTTTTTCTGTGTTCTACTTCTTTTTGTTTTTTTTTTTTTTTTAGAAACTTTGACTGTCTTTTGTTTGGCGATAAAGGCGTTAAAATCGTTGAACCTGAACAGGGCTATCCTGTCCGTCCAACAGATGTTGACATAGATGACGGTGACGATAATATTGAGGACTACGATGAGAATGTGGTAAGAAAAAAGCGTTATACCGAGAAGAGGTCTTAAGAGCAAGTTTTGTATTGAAGATGGCAAAAACGTCAAAGAAAAGCAACGAGTTTAGTGAAGAAGAAGCTCTAAAAGAGTGACTTGTTATTTTAAAATTTTTATTTATTGAATTATTTATTAAATTATGTATATTTTTATTTTATAGTCCTTTTTTATTAAATAAAATAAAAACATATTTTTAGCGATTTTTGATAATTTTAAACATAATTTGGCGAATTATGGATCCATTTTTATAATTTGACTTCAAAGTTTTTTGTTTTTATTTTGGCATATCTGTTTAAAATTGTTTGGTTCTAACGATTTATTTCAAGACATTTAAAATTGTTCTTTATAAAAATTGCAAGTTATACTTATTTATGCAAATATGTATCAAGAAAAGAAAGAAAATAAAGGATCGGTTGGGCGAGGGACCAACCTCCGGTCCATTTTTTATCTTCCCCCTAAGTCCGTGAATGTTTAATTTAATTTTGTAAGTTTAATAATTTAAAAAAAGTCAGAAAGTACCAATCGAAAAACAAAAGAGTACCAAAACGTCTGGTTTTATAGTTTCTTAATCAGTCTGGATTCTGTATGTTGAGTACTAAAAATAGGTTCAGTATTAATTAAAATTTCCAAAAGTACCAGTTAAAGAACGAAAAAGGGATTTTAAATAACCCTTCTACACATTTTCATACACTCACGACCTTGAATGTTTAAAGTATCAGTTAATAGCGAAAAAGTACTTGAAAGATCGCTCTTACAGATTCTCCAACACTCAGGACCTTGAATGTTTAATTTTATGTTTCTAGGTCAAATACTAACGGAAATTCAAAAAGTACCAGTTGCAGATGAAAAAAGTACCAAAAATTTCCCCCTTATTTTTGAATTTATGTTTCTAGGCCCAGTATTAACAAAAATTAGAAAAGTTAAAGAACAACAAAGTACCAAAAATAATCCTTTAAGAGATTCTCATTTACTCAGGATCTGCAATTTAGTGAAATGTGTAACTTGGATTAGGGATGGGCAAGTTGAAAAAATATATCGATATATATCGAATCGATATTTTTTTAGAGTATCGATATCGAGCGTATTTTGCTGAAACTATTACCAAATTAAAAAATTCAGTATACCTTTGTACAAACATATGTATGAACAAATTAATTATATGTAATTACATTGTTACTTTTTATTGGTTCATTTTATTTAAAAAAATTAATAACAACAAAAAAAATTTTATCAAAACCAAAAATGCAATTATAACAAAAGCAAAAGGGAAGAATACAAAAAAACCATAAGAAAAAAAAAATAAATTACGAAAAATTTAAATGGAAGTAAATAAGTCATGAAAGTACCAACTTTCCTTAAAATTTGAATTGCACCCCAAAAGTACCAACTGGTTTTAGTCAAACCAGCAATCATCAGATATGGACATCAGGAGCACTCTCTGTTTTACGTGCACTCCAGACAATCTGCACTCCAGAATATCCGGCACTGCTTCTTATAAATGCCAATTATTTTAGATCTTCATATTTGTTTAAAAAAAACATATGATGCATGCAAGGATTCCAATTCCTTAAAAACATATTGTTTGAAAAACGGCTAAAATTTTGAGTTCTTAATGAAGACTGACTTTAAAAAATATCGAATTCGATAGTCGTATTTCAATATCGATACATCGATATATCGGTATTTAATATATCGGCGATATATATCGATTATAATTTTTTTAAATATCAATATTTTGATATATCGATATTTTTTGCCCATTCCTAACTTGGATGTTAATTATCACAAGGACTATGAATGGTAAGAATCTGTCTATAATTTCACATAAGTTCTACACAAACTTTTGTTATTTACAAATGCAATTGAAATATAAATATTTTGGTTTTTGTTTGGCCACCCTGTATAAGAACGCAGTTGGAAAATTTACCTTAACCAAATGGTTTGCTAAATTAACTGCTTAACTCGCTTTAGCTTCATTAAATATATTTTAAAAATATCTCAACACTCTTTTCAAGTAGTTACGCTTGTACATTGGTAGGTGCTGGCACCACTTGTTGCCTCAATTATGTCTATTATCCAGCACTCAAAATTTCCCCTAAACACCTCAGCATATCCTTAATGCGCTTATGTGTGTGAAAATATGCAGTGCATACAGCACACAAGTGCCTTTATTTCAACCATTAATGCTAAACAAGTGAGCCACTTTAACACTTATGCTGTGTATGTTATGCCATCATCATCATCATCATCTCCATATCCTTCCGTCCTTCATCACCGTGGCCTTAAAAATTCCAGTAAAAAAAAAACGTATACAGCAACAGAGAAGGGTCCTAAGAGTGCATTTCATTCATTTCAAACGGATGCAAACAAGAAAATGAATATTGTTTAAAATGCATGTACATGTAGTAAACTTGCAATTCATTCGAAAACCATGGCAGAGAAGTCTTTTCTATCAACTGCATCGTTTGAAGGAAGAAAAGAATCTGCTTGCAAAAAAAAAAACAGGAGTAATTTTTCCTGCTAGGATTTTTTTACATTTATATTCATGTGGCTGGCTGCCGCATTAAAATTCACATAAAATGCACATGCAGCTTTCATCATATGCATTCATAACATAAATGCAAAAATCGTATTATGAATGAACGGTTGACTTTATATGAATATTGCATTTTATGGTAGGGATTTTATTGAAGGGCACAAAAAAAGGAGTAGGGTTAAAGGTTTAAGTGCTTTAGAGGTATTGAAAGAGACCTAATAAATATATAAAAAGATTGTTGTTGTTGTTGTTTTTATGTGTTGGTGTATTTTAGTTGATAGCACTTCAAATGTGCAATAATATCAAGTAGAATTTTTACACTTGAATAAATCAACAATGGATTGGAAAGGAGGAATTGGAAGCTTGAGGGGGAAATCGGAGAGGAATATGATAATTGAAGGACAATCATCTTTATAATTATTAAATAGAAATAGAAGGTAACAAATATATAAATACATAAACATATTAGCTATTGTATTTATTATTCAAATAGGTTTTAGTAATTAGGGGATTCAAAAACTAGGGATTGTACAAAATTTGGTTTTAATTTCCGATAGTTCTTTTTACACCTTTACACAGCTGAGGCAACTTTCGAACAACTATTTTCAAAACAGCCCTAAAGTGGTCCTCCACCAGGTAGTCATAATGAATTTTTTAATTTTATTTAATCCTTTTACTTCTGTAAGGAGCCTATGGCCGTTACTTGGTTCGGTTTCGTTAATAGTTTTTGTTTCAGAGGGATAACTGAATAGGTCATGGCGCCCGATGCTGTTGTTGGAGCTGCCAACACCACAGCCAGACATGCATTGTAATGCAGGATTTTAATCTTGCCTTTTAATAGGGTCATTCTGCCCACGTCGATCGTCAGAGGGGTGTAAGATTGACAGGAGACACCAAGTCCGGATGGACAGTGGGAGAGGTTGACATTTGAAAAGGATTGGGCTATATTTACAAATAACCAAATTGCCTACGCTTCAGTTTCCCACTTTTTCACCCACGGCTTTACGACTAGTTGCACATTCGCTTTAAGCCAACGAAATGTGTTCGGTAAAGATCCCCTAAATTTGGCACGCCCGATTTCACCAACTCATAATAAACGGAAGCATTTACGATACACCAGTTATAGAACTGTATCCTTATTCAATCGAAATGCGGCTTTGTTTTTGATCCGGCTGTTTGGCCGAACTTGACGTCGGTTTTAAATTTTCTATATAAGCAATCTTATAGTTGCTGTAAGTATATTAATGTTTATCGCAATTAGAGATATAAGCAAATTACCACAATTGCTTCTAATTTTTATCATAAAATCCCCTTTTGTGGTTTTTTAATTGTTTATTTTAATGTGATTTGTTATTTTTTTTTTTATTTTTGTTATTCTGTTTGATAATGTGTGTTAGTGGGTGAGTGGTTTAAGGCGCAGCATTACGAAAGGTGAAGGCTATTAAAGAATTGACACAGTCGATTATGGCACTCTAACTTTTTTAACAAGAAAACGTACGGGGCATTAAATATGACGAAACACTAGAAAAAGGGCTTATCTGCAATTTTCTAAGGACTAAGTGCCAAAACAACCTTTTCATCTTAAGAAAGAGCTCTGCGGGTAGATCTTTAGATCTAGCGATAAAATAACAGTTATCTTTAAACTATAACTAATGGATGCTTAAATAACTTTTCTAATAACACTCTACTTTTAACATCCTTCGCTAACAAAATTCCAAGTCATGCCTGTTTCCCAAAGCAAAAAAGCCATAATAAACACCCAGTCTTACATGTTTCTTATTAGATGTAACTGTTCGTTAATCAAAATGTGAAAATTTATCGAGTTGCTTTTGTATTGACCTAAAAGTATCTTATTAAAACACCTGAAAGTTGGATAAAACAAAATATATCCTTAAGCCTAAAATACTATCCGGTAATCAATTACAAAAAGAAGATTTTCCGCTACTCCAAAATCAAATCAAACTAATCAAAATACTCCTGCTCTAGTGACACAAAGTCAAAAAGACCATAAAACCAATTCCCTTTTATAAACATTTAACACGGAAATAAACATTTATTTTTATGGTGAAGGGAAAGAGGAGACCAGCCTCCAGTGATTTAACTGACCGCACATGTCAAAACAAGCCTAAAGGAGAAATAAATACAGGAAATCAAATGAAATTTAAGAAACGAAAAAAAATAAAACAAATCCTGTATGAGTTTCATGACAAATCACATTACTGACCATTAAGTGATTTTGTTATTTTTCATTTTCTTTTATACACAAAAAGGACAAAGTCCTTTTTTTTTTTTTTTTTTGAATATCCTCTTATTTGTTTTTTTAAAAGAGAAAATAATCTGTTGCTTCAATGCAATGTTAGCGAAATACAAAGGGAGTTTCGTATTTCCTATTCGTGTCTTATTGAACAGTAGTGAGTGGTCATCAGTTGTTATTAGTTTCCCTTTTCGAATGGTCAAGCGCCCTAACAACCCTTATTATCTGCGGATTTGTTAGCAGTAAAACACAATGGGACTGACTAGTAAACATTATCATTAACCTTAAATTATGCTCATCATTGTATTAACTGGTCATTTGTTGCACGTTTATTGTTGTCTTATGTAAATTTTTGTTTATTATTATAATGGTTTTTTTTTATTTATACAAATAAGTGAAGCTTATGAATGGTCAAGAGTATAAAAAAAAGCTACAAAATTTATGCAAATTGTTTTGGTCAATATTTATTTACAGTTTGTTTTGTTATTTTTTTTTGCATTTTTAAAAAAGGTAGTATATATTATTTTTTTTATAGTTTACACAGTTTGATGACTTTTTAAGAGGTCGCAATGACAAGGGTTTTACAGATTTAACAAATGACTTTCGGGGTTTTAATTGAGCTAAACTGGTTTTAGAAAATGGTTAATAGACTTGGGAAATATTAAAATTTTGGTGATAAAGAATTTAAAAAGCATGAAATAAAATGTCGTTCGTTCCAGCTTTCCACTACATTCTTTAAAAACACATTTTCGAAAGGGTCCCCTATTGGGGAGCCATGGGCCCGCCAGAACAGAATTATGTTATGAGGTCAAGATTCATGTTAAAGTTTATTGTGTCGAATATTGTTTTGATATCTTTATCTGAGAGATGAAGGCAAACATGAGATTTGCTTTACTTTAAGTGACTTTAAGAAGGGGGTTTATATGGGACCGAGTCCAATAACATTTGGTAAGATGATAAGGATTGCAATCAAAAAAGTTTGGATCAAATTTAATCTAAATACCAACATAAAAATATGGGTTATGAGTCTAATAGACTCTTTTCCGGAAATAAGCTTCTATGGTTGCTCTGTAAAATTATGGACTGATTCTTACTATTTTGAATACGCTTGGTCTTTGTGTTAATTAGAAAATATGTTCATCAAATTTATTCCCCAATTGTGACCTGTACTTTGCATATAAAGTTTACATAGACAGCCAGCCAGCCGGACGGACGGATCGATTCAGAAAATTATTCTCAGTTAATCGATTCTCTTAAAGATGAAACCCATAGTTTAGGGTGTTACAAACATCAACACAAATGCATAATACCCTTTCCACTATTGTGGTGCGGGTATACAAATGTCCTTAAGTAGTACAACAATGTTGTTATTTTTCGATCGTAGGAGCTAGGACCTAACAATAAACAAAGGTGTTTAAATTAAACACTAAATATCGCTCCTTAGTATTCTGTTCGTTAGATTTGTGCAAAAAACACAAACGCTAATAGTGTTTGCCTAGTAAATCATTTAAAAAACAAGTTTCCCTGTTTGTGATCTTTCGAACACAAAAAACTACCGTTCTTATCCAACTCAACAACAGATGAGAACATTTAATTCCATTCGGTTTTTGTTTAAAACCCACAAACTTCATTGTGTTCGGTTCAGCTCATTAATTTTTGTTAGTTTCTGTTGTGCGTAGCGCCCTTTTGGCTGGTAAAAAAAAAACAAAAACAAAATATACAAACGAAAAAAAAACAAAAAGCCAGCACTATAATTTAACACAAGCAAAACATATACACAATGCACACACAAGCTGTTCATGCTGCGGTCGTTGCTAAAATTTTTTGTTTATACATTTCCTTATCAACGTAAAAAAAAAGAAACATTTAAGAACATTAAAATATAATGTTTGTGCACCGTATCTCTGCAATTGTTCTGTTCTTTAACGAAGAACGGAACACTATATTATGATCGGCTCTTTCTTGAAGACAGTTACGAACGGTATTAAGGGTTGTGTTCGTCTACGCAAACACTTAAAAATACATAACGTTCCTGGGTGTGTGAGCCGAACACTAAATAATGTTCTGTTTATTTTCGAAAACTGGTTTAAATTGTGCATAATTTGTTTGTGTTCAGAAATGAATTAATTCTATTATTTTCCTTATGCTACGAAATTCTTTAAGGAGAGCTAACAGTGCTTCGACACTCCGTTTTTCAGAGAAGGCTGAAGTTTATACAGACCATTTATTCTACAATTGTACGGTAAACTAAGTTAGAATATAATTTGTAGTAATATTTGTAGTAATTTTCAGTAAAAATTATAAACCATTTTAAATAGTAACTCCTTTTTATCTAAATACTTAAAAATAAAAGTAGTTTCTTTTAAAGTCATTTCTATATTTTCTATTAAAAGAAAAACACACTGGATTTGACACATACGTTGAAATTACATTATCTCCCTCGTAACATCCATATGAACAAGACTTGTATATAATATGAATTCAAATTTCCCCTTCATTTTAAAATTAATGAAACTAAATTGTATATATGTATAAGAAACAGACACATACAAATTATGTTTACATATGTATGCATGTATGTATGCCTGTACATTACCCATACTCAATATATTTATAGCAAAGTAAATACGCATTTAAATGTGTAGAAAATTAAAAAGGGTTCACTATTTCCACTTCACGGTGTAACAACGCAAAGGATACAGGACACAGATATACTAACAAACATACAGGCATACCATAAATGTAAAATGCGTGCCACAGAGGCGTAACATGAAAATGGGGGTTATAAATAAAAGAAATTTTGAATATGGGATTTGCTTCATAAAAAAAAAATAACTTGTGCCAAATTTATGAATTAATATAACAAATTTATGTAGTGAATTTTAGTTTTGGGAATATATTTGGAAATTAAGCCAAATATACCCCTATCCTCATTAAATATGTTCAGCTGCTTTCTATTTACATAAAACTACTTCAAAGAGAATTTGGCATTAAAAAAAATATATTTAGAAAATTTCTCACTATCGATCAATAGGCTTTGTTCTTATGACAATTAATTTCTTAAAACATTATCACCAAAATAGTTTTTGCTGATTCGTTCACACGCTTCAAGTTTTAGCCATCAAGTCTAGAGCTTTCAAAAGAGAATGGATTGGGGGATGCCATTTCTTTTTCTCTTTTTAAAACGCAAGACAGGAATGGCTTTTGTAACGCGCGTTGTGTATCTTGCAATTTTTCATGCGCTAAAGTTTTTAAACGCACGTCACATGTCGACGAATTAAACGCGTGTTATGTACTTCTACCTTTATGGTTTTTATTTACTTTTTCTTCTTCTTAAATAAAATTTGCCATTCACATTGGTTGATACTATGAAATTATTAGTTTTATTTTGAAATGAAATGGTAATTAATATTAATTGATAATTTAAATATGTAGTTTAAAAATAAATTTAAATGAATCAAACATTTCTTAATCATTCTAAAGAATTAATTTTGTGGTGGCAGTTATCACATTCTAAAAGGATCTTTTCAAATTTACCAAACAAATCGAACATTTCCAGCCCTGGCATAAACATAACATTTTTCAAAACACATAAAAAATCAATCGTTTAAAGAGAACACTTTTGTATGAATATTACCAACAAATATACAATATTGTATAATTAGACGATTATATAGAGTTTTTCAACAGGGACGCTACAAAAGTAGACCGATAGGGACAGCAAACGACGCAATATTTTCGCGCTCTTTTGACATTTCTCTTCAGTAAAGGTTTGCCATTTCATGATGGAAAGATATACGAGCCAACAACGAGTCGAAATTATTAAAATTTACTACCGAAATTCGGAGTCAGTGACCTCAACGTTAAGCGCGCTACGTCCAATTTATGGTCATCATTATCGTCCTACCAGATCAACAATTAAGCGTCTAGTGGAAAAATTCGAATCCACAGGCACAGTACAAAATGTTCCCGTGCCAGTGAGACAAAGAAGTGCCTGTAGTGTCGAGAATATTGCTGCCAGTAGCGTACAGTGTTAGTTAAAATTATAGTTTTATAACAATATCGACGTCTCAGACCCAAAACATGCTAAGTTAGTTTTGCAGGAGAAACTCTCAAAGTTTATGAGCGATACAATCTCAGTATGTGCTAAGTTACGTTATGTGCATAACTTTGGATTTACAAAATTTTAGTTGAACCATACTCAATTAAAAAACGTAAAAAATTAAAAGCATGCTAAGTCTACTAAGAATGTTTTGGATTTGAGCTGTCGATATTTCACAAAGCAAAATAAAAATTCAACTAATTCAAAACTAATTTTTTGCTATTTGGAACTACAGCTGCATTTTGTCAATAAAATTATGTTCTGAATTTCTTAACTACATGATTTCTAAACTAATTTACATATTTTTTTGTATTTTTTTTTTTTCAATAATATTTAAAATCTTTTTCTGTCGAAATAAAAACCAACCCCTGTTAAAAATCGTATTTGTTGTATTTTAACATTTAGACATAATTTTTTCTTTTTGCTATTGTTAAAAATTTAATGGCAATTTTGTTTTATATGCAAATTTTTATTAAATACAGCAAATGAGACTTTTACTTGAAAAATTCATAAAAAATAAACATGAATCATTTTGTTAAAAACAAGTCATAAAAATCTTTTTATGTTAAATTAATTTGAAAAAAATAGCCAAATTCATGATTTATCACGTTTCGACAATTTAAATTTTTTTTTTTTTTTATAATTATTATTAATGTGCTAAATTTAATTTGCAAATCAAATTTGTAAGAAAAAGATTCTAGGAAGTAGAAATGTTTGAAGTCCCAGAAAATGGACGATTAAGGACAAGTGTATGTGGCTCCATTTAGTTAAACAACGACACAATTCACAAATATAAATATTGAAATAAGAAAAAAGATTTTGGAATATTTTAATCACTCGGTTTATCCTTAATTAGTACATACTTTAAATAAAGTTTTAAACGTGAAAAGTCGAATATACAGCATTTACAGAATAAGGCCTGGAACAGAATAAAGTAGTTGGGCAATCCCACACAAAAGTCTACCACATAAATGGAAAAAATCAATATCTGATTTTGGTAGTAAAAATTGATTGGAAGTCAATAAAACTATAAAGAATGGCAAAAATTCGATAAAAATTGATAAATTCACGGAAATTTATTTATTGCAAATCGTTAAAGCTGTAAAGAATCAGAAAACTTCCACAAGCAAATCGCGTATATCGCGAACATGGCTAAAAATTGCAAAATTTTAAACAAACCCAAAAACTAAGAGATCGCTAAATCGATTGAAAAAACAAATTGTCTGAAAATAACATAAAAATCGTTAAAAAAAAAATTAGCTATAATTACATCAAGATCAATGAAAAAGTCGACTTTAAATTTAGGATTAGTAAGGGCCTTTTGCGTTTTAGAAAACGATATATTTTTGATTAAATTGGATTAAAAAGATCAAAATCAAATTAATTAAAATTAATTTTTTTGTGTGTTAAAAATGTTATCAGATATTACAATTAAAGTCGATTCGGTTTACTTTCACCAACCCATATCTGCTCTAATGTAAAACGAATAAAAACATGTGGATGTGAAATGCAGAACACCAAAAATGCTAAAGTAATCCACTTTCGAGTGGATTCGGATTCTAGAACACACCCGATAGTCATGTTTAAATTGATACTAAAAAAATATTACTAATCGTTATATAAGACAAAACAAAACGCAAATTGTGTCAAGTGTAGAGTCAGTCACATATGGAATTGCCCAGTTGGAGCAGTAGCTGGAGCTGACGAATGCCGTGTAGCGCAACAAAGTTCAAAATTTCGAACTTTGCGCTTCAACATAAACTGCAACGACTACTACAACTACGTATTCTGTTGACACAACATTAAAACTGCCGTTTTAAACTTCTGATAGCTTGCAGCGCTATTCGTAACGTTGTACCACCACAGCGACAATTCTGTTCCCCACGTAATTTACGTTGGAGTTGTGACATTGTTTGCGTAAACGCGCGAAGAGTAACTGATTTGTGCAATTTTACAAGCTTTGTCGTATGGTTTATCGTTTAAAAAAATACGAATTTTGTTAATGCAGTTGTGAATACAAACATTTTTTGTATCGTTTCTTTGTCGTAATGCTAAATGTCGAAATTGAAAAGTATCCATTCAATGTACATACATTGTCAATTCACTTTGAGCAAACCATTTAAGAAGGTAACCAAATTTCTTTTTACAAAATATGAAAAATAAAACTAAAAAAAGCACATACATACATAATTTAATATTAGTTTTATGTTTTTACTTCACTCTTGGTTTTTATTTATTTTTTCTTCTTCTTTTATAAAATTTGCCATTCACATTGGTTGATACCAGGAAATTAAGCCAGGTATGGGAGTTTTAATTTGAGATGAAATAGTAATAAATATTAACTGATAAGCAATTGCAATTAATATAGTTTAAAAAAAATAAATTGAAATAAATCAAGCATGTCTGTGGCCTTTTGACACAACATCTTAATTCAAATTTAAGAATTTGAAAAATTTGCTGTTAATTATACGAATTTTCCTTCGAAAAACATTTTTGTTTACGATTTTAAAATGTTGTATTATAAACGAAATTTTCCTTTAATTTCGGTTCGATTTGATAAAAATTTTATTTTCACCGAGTTTTTTTTAACTTTTTTTGCTATCTTATCTCGACTTAAGATGTTTTGTCAAAATGCCACAGATCTATTAATCATTCAGAAGAAATAAATTTGTCGTGGTAGTTATCAAATTTTAGAAGGATTTCGAAATCCGGCATTCGATGCACCATAAAAGTGAAGACACTTTTTCCCCGGCTAAAACAAATATACAGGGTAGGCCAAAATCCATCATCTTCCAAGTTTCTTTCACCAATTAGAAGAGGTGTTCCACATGATAATGTACAATTATTTGTAAGTGATAGAAACCCCTTAACTTTCTGAAAACCCCATAAAGTCATTAATAAAAATTCCATTTTATAACTCTTGTTCAACAGTCTGGCCCTAGAACCCAATAAATGACCCATTTTCAAAACATAACCGACCTTAGGGACTTGATTTGCTTCTTAAAAGCATCTTTAAATCACCTTTTTTCTCCTCTTATTTCTTAAATAAATCATATTATTTTATTTTAAGTAATTCATTAAAAAAAAATTCCATTTTATAACTCTTGTTCAACAGTCTGGCCCTAGAACCCAATAAATGACCCATTTTCAAAACATAACCGACCTTAGGGACTTGATTTCCTTCTTAAAAGCATCATTAAACCACCTTTTTTCTCCTCTTATTTCTTAAATAAACCATCTTATTTTATTTTAAGTAATTCTTCTTAAATATTAATGTCTTCGTAACCACAAAAAGCAATAACTCTTCATTCTATTGTTCCCTTTAAAAAAATACTACGAAGCTCTTTATTTAATGGTTGATTCTTGTAAAACGGAAATAGATGGCGAACGGTAGTAAAACTCGTCAGTAATACTTTATTTTTTTTGAATTACAAGTTCAAGTTAATAATTTATGTGATTTGAGAAAATATAAACAAATATGGCAGGTTAAAAATAGGGGAAAAAAGTTAAACAAGAAAAAAATATTTGTACATCTATTAAAAAAAAAGTAGTAAACTGAATGCCTATGGGGGTGGTATCCAGCCTACTGAATATGTGCTACATCTTGTACTTAGTTTTTAATATTGATAGCCCACGACTGTGGCGATTATATTAAGACAAAGAAATACATTTCAAAAGAGATAGAGAGAAAGTCCTTACTGGCCCACTTAGGGCCATTATTACAACCTAATGATAAAGTTCCTGATAGCTAATGTGACCATTAAGTTTTCTCCATTATACCAACTGTCTGATAAAATGAAAAATGTGATTTATGTATACACTGTGGCAACTTGCAGTAGATGCCGACTTCGTTTGGTTGTTTAAAATACGGAGCGCCAACGATTTAGTGTTGTTGGTTTTTTTTAATTAAAGCTTTATTTTTGTTTTTTTTTTATGGCGAATTGTGTTTTTCTTAAAAGTTTGAATAATTGAATTTGTCATAAAACTGTAATTGAAGTAACCATATCTTCAGCAGAAGATATGGCAGCTTCAAATTCTTAAAGTTCACTTGTAAAGTTACAATTAGAATAAACCTGATGTTAGCTTTTAGGTCAAGGTTAAACTGTAATAAACAAAAACCATTTATCTGTCAGATAGAATCCAAAAAGTAACTATCGGGCCTGTTCTGTTTTGTGGTGTTCTAAAAGTCCGCTTTTGTGTTTCTCGGTGTGCTTTCGGCAATTGAAGATCACACCAAAACAGACAAAAACGGGACAATAAAATATCACACGTGTGATTTTAGTAGGCACATGTGATTTGAAATCACGTGATTTGAGTTAAAGTGATTTTTAGAACAGGCCTGTATTTGTAAGTTTGACAAAATTTATGGTGGTTTCGCAACAATATTAGTTCTTAAACTTCATATAATTTAGGGGCTCTGATTTACATCTGATGAGTTTAAGCTTCAGTTCAGTTTAAACCAGCGTTTAGTCACTGATCTTTTATGATACCACAGAACCTTGTGTAAATAGATTATCATCGATAGGACCAACCTTAACTTCGTATAAATTTCAATGAAAGAAAAAAGCAGATTTTGTCACTGTCAAACTGGTATTGTTTGGTGCTCTTCTTCTTACCTTTAAGTAATGAGTGTCTTCCAATTAGTGCGCTGGTTCTCTAATAAGGTGATAAGTGTCCATGTTTTTTCTACAATTATTCTTCACAGACTACTTATGACAGGGGATTTCAATAGTTCCTTTGCGAAGTTTGAATTAACAAGAAGGTAGTGGTGCACCCACGCCTTTCAGGTCCAGTGACACCCATAAAGAGCCATCAAGTTTGTGATCATTTTAACACAACCTGAAAAAAATTTTAGCTTAAAAGGCAGATATTTTTATATCATTTTTAGTTGCTTAAAATTCATTCCGGGAGGTCATTTGTGTTGAATCGATGTAAAATCGTGAAAATTTCTCTACTATTGTTCTTTTTCCCCTGCGGATTTGTGAATGGCTTTCTTTTGCCTGTTAACCTTAAGGCGAAGAAAATTCACTAAATTTAAATTTTAACACGTTAAGAATTCGAAAATTATTTTTTATGGAAATATCTGGAAAAAATTTTCCCGTGTGGGTACATATTTTTGACAAATTCATTGATTTTAAAGATTCAAAACTTGATTAAATTACGGCAAATGGCAAAGTTCGTTGTTAAGTTTCTCTTGAAAACATCTTAAATTATTTGTTAATAAGCGTTCGAAAATGCTGCCGTATTCCTTCCAACATCAACAGCAAACTCCCAGATTTATTTTAAAATTTCTTTAAAACATTTGGGGATTCACAAGGTGTGCTATCAAGTCGTATCGTCATAATGTCCTAAATAATTTTTTACAATTGTTTAAAATAAATGTTGTTGTGTTTCAAACAAAAAAAAAAAATTGTAAAAATTGTGTTCATTGATACGTCATAATTGTGCGGTAGAAATCTAAATTATAAGCGATAGCCCACAGAAGTCATTTATATTTCTTGTAATTCTTTTAAGACATATGACTTTACAACGTTATGACTACCTTGTGAATACCCCTATTATTTTTTCGTCAAAGTAAAAAAGCTAAAGAAACCAACAAACTAACTAAAAGAAGCTTTTAAGGCTAATGGCCGTTTTCTCATTACACGATTAACTTTTTCCCAACGAAAAACTGCACATTAAAGAAATTTGGTTTTCTCAATGTCTCATTTACTTCTAATCTGTCGCAAAGCTAACCAGCACTCATCTGTCGATTATTTATTTTTTTCTTTTCTTTGCCGTACAGATAAATTCAATCAGCTGACTCCCAACTTTTGCATGTATTTTGAGAGGTGTTGCCAACTCAATACCATGGTTTTTTGTCGGTATATTGAGAAACCCAAAATCGTTAACAGACAGTTTATCGGTCTAATTAATTTATGTTGACATTTAGTAACAGGCAGTTTGACGGTACATTGAGAAAATGGCTATAAGAAACTTCAAAAAAAAAAAAAAAAAAAATTCAAGTAGAAAAAACACATTAAAACACAATCTCCACATCAAATCTACTCAATACTACGGAAATAAAAGTAAAAGTGTAAAAGTAAATAATGTTTGTTCTTGAAATCAGGAGGAGGAGGAGGAGGAGGGACAGTAAAAAAAACTCTTTAATGCCAGCAGCATAAATATTTAAAACAGAAACACTGCTTCTTCTAAGAACACACAACAACCAACACCACTTAAATGGGTTTCCAATGATTCTTATAAGTTTTGCTTTAAGCAAAACTTTAACTTCCGTTAAAAATATTTTTTATAGGATTTTTTTTTTCATATTTAAAAATTTCTATTTTTCATCTAAAAAATTGTGTCCAAAAGTATGAAACACTTCAAAAATAATGTTTTGAAAATACTTACAAACATTCTTTATTGGCGTGTTTTTTTTCTTAAGTTAGATAAACATTGGCGATGGTACTTAAATGAAGAACCCCATTTAAGTTTTTACTCTTTAAATGCTTAAGAGTTTTTTTTTTTTTTTTTTTTGTAAATATTTTAACAAGATAACAGGCTTTTAAGGGAACAAATAATTTGCAGAATACTCTACAGTAGATGGAAAAGTATTGTTAGTAGAGTTTTAATTCTTTTGGAATTCCCAACATAGGATTTCAAACGTTTTCAACTCCCGATTTGCGGTCATAATTCAGGAAATAAAGCAAACAATTATTTACCTAACTTTTATGTTTAGACAAAAGTCTATTTTGGCACATGAGCTCCCATACCATATGAGCTAAATGAACATCAGAGCTATAATTCAAATCAGTCCATTGTGACCAGTCCAACATACAAGTGTCCTTCCAAATAAAGTGACCCTAATACCGTTTTGTAGGGTTAAAACGAGTACCTGGCGTGTCGTCGTCACGCCAAAGTACTCTTACCACTGCCTAAAACAAATGCGTTTACCAAAGCCTGTATATGTGAACGCTCACTCGCACTATACATAAATGACAATTTTGAGTGCATGCTCCGGCAGAACTATACACACGCCTTTTGCTTAGAAGCTGGAGCTGTCTTACCTACACTGCTAAAAGGAAGGAAATATATGCTGAATAGCAACAACAAGCAACTACGGTGATGAGCCAGTAGTCCAAACTTTCCCACAAGTGGGTAAAAGTCAGCCCTTAAGGCAAAAATATTAAGATCTTTATTTCCACCATTTTGGGTACAAACCACAGCAACTACGTGCTTCTCAAGGGAGCCTCACCAAAAACAAGTCCATGGCCAAAGTCCCAGAGTTTTCGAATTACCCTGGTTCTAGATAAGGATCCCTGGTCAGTCGCAGTCATCCGTAAGAAAGAAAGGCCTGTACATTTTGCACATGGATATTGGCTGCACCTGCATCCAACAGACCATTCTCTATCCAATGTATTTAACTACAGGAAGTGCACAGGTTTTGATACTTGGGTAGTATGTTCAATAACATCGGCTTGAGGCTCTTCTGATGATATCTCAAACCGCACAATGAGAGCTTAACACAGTATGGAGGTCAACATCAATATCCACCCGCACAAACATTAATTAAAATTAAAAACATTAATTCGTGTGTGAAATCTGTACTTCTCTAGGAGTGCGAATATGGCTGCCAAAGTTATGAACGCCCTGCAAGTCTTCATTTGCAAAAGTCTAAGAAGGATCCAAAGAATCTTCTCGTCCAACAGAATACCTAACGAAAAACTCTGTGCACGCACACACCATGGCCAAAGACCCCTCAGAGATGTTACCCGAAACGCTATTGACTGCAAACCGCAAGGAAGTCCCAATTTACATTATGGGCATTTCTTGCCGGACAAACGAAGTTTGTAGGCGAGGGAGACAAAAAGTAATGTGTGTCACAAATAAAGCGTTTCCCCCTCACTAACAAACTTCGTCTGTCCGGCAAGAAATGTCCACTCTTGGCGAAGGCAGTTAGATAGAGAAGCTTTGCGAGTAGGAAAAAGTTGGAATGAAATTAAGAACGTAGGCTCAAATAGAAATGAATGGAAACATTTGATCAGGATATACGCTCCTTATAAGAAGAAAGGAAGCAATATAGAAGTATATAAATCAGTAAAATCCTTAAAAAATTCCTGTTTCCCCCAGAAAAAGGCGTTTAGAAGGACGGAAAAAAATTAGTTCGTTCAAATTAGATTAAAATAATTTCCATTTAAAAAAAAAACTTGAAAGTTTTTGAATTAAAATTTTGTATTCCCAAAAATTACTTTGATAATAAACTGGCAAGTGCACGGCATAAAAACTTAATGACAACATGCTTTTGCAAGTTGTTTTTATTTGCATTTTGCTTTTTATAAACCTCCTGTAGTTGTAATTAATGCTGGAAAAATTTTAACCAATTGTAGTGGGCAATGTAAGAAGAGATAAACTCTCCGTTTATTGTTGATGTTTTTGTTTAAACTTTTCTATTGTTTACAAGTAAAACTGGTGCTTATAATTCTTATTCGCTTAACAGTTCTATTTGTTAAAAATCTTTAGTTTTCTAAAATCTTTTGATGAAGTTTCCTGACGATCTGGCCTAAGCAATGAAATAGCTTATCCCCTCAACAATAAATTTCAGTGTTTTTATCAAGAATAAAAATTGGGAATTAAGCACGACTAACAAAATCTTTTTGAATTAAAATTTTGTATTCCCAAAAATGACTTTGATAAAAAACTTAACTTAAAAAAAATCCCAATCTCTAAAAATTTCCTTTTTACAACTTAAATGAAGGACATATAAGATTCGTTAAAGCCGAATATTGCACTTTTTCTTGGTTTTATTAAAAACTTTTTCCAAATTTTCTACGATTTCCTGACAAAAGAAAACACCTTCGTTACTTTATCAAGCCAACCAAATGTAATACACTCGCCCTTTTTAAAGCTTTTGTGTACTTTTATGATTATTTTTTTTTTTTTTTTTAATTTTTTTTAGGGATTTTTTTTCCACGACAGGACATTCGAATGTGTTTTTATTGATTTTGAAATGTTGAAAATGTTCTACGCGTGTTTAAAATGTTGATGATGACTATGACAACGGACGGTTACGTTGTAAGAATAAATGGAAGCAAACAGCCACTGCTGGCTGTCACCAACGGATGCGATGTCCTTTACATTTTTAATATCCGCCGGTGATAAGTTGAATTATTGTTGAATGGCGTCCTGTATTTTACGTTTCGTTTGTTTTTTTTAAGAAGAATTTTTTTTTTCTTCTCATTTTAGTAGACCATTATTGACTGAATATTTCGTTAGCAAGGGGAAGGAGGTTACTTGATTTAAGCTATTTTAAGCATATTATATAGCTGATAGCATTTAGATTTTTTTACAAACTGACTTTTATTGGTTTCTATCTGCTGGCTTTCCATTTACAATTGGATGAATTTGATAAGCTTTCTGTTTCTCCTTTCTAATCTTTCTATTTTCACTTTATTAATTTCGAAATTTTATTTAAAAAAAAAAAAAAAAGAAAAACTTAAAGTAAATTATTTTATTTAACTTGCTTTTTATTGTACTTTAACTAATATTAGATTTTTGGGTGTTTTTTTTTTGTCAAAGTCAAACCTCATTAACTTTTCAAATGTTTGCTATAAATTAAAATTTTAGTAGAAAAATAATGTTCTTGGTGATTGTTCATTTTTTTTTTATTGGTTTCAATATTATTATGTTGTCTATTAAAATACTTGAAAAAAATAATGGTTGTTTGTAAAAAAAAACACATAAATTGCCATAAATTATAAATAAAATTACTCCCCATTTTTTTTTTTTCTTAAATATATTTTGCACTAAAAAACATTTGAAAATGTTTCTTTTTTTTCAATAAAAATGGCGTTTGTTTTATAATTTTATTAGAGAAAAGTGGTTGATTTTTATTAGAAAATGTTTTTTTTTTAACATTCGTTTATAAAAGAAAAATGTTTTTTAACGGAAAATTTTCTGCACCCTTGGGTGGGTGATAGCAGCGTATGTTGCTTTTATACATATGTGCAAACAATATACAAGGTTAACATATACATACATATGTTCATATATACATACAAACATATATGGTTTAGGCTAGGCAAGTATATAGCAGCTTAATTCATCCCTCTAACTACAACCCTTTTTTCGCCGCCTTAAAAACATAGAAAAATTTATCTATAATACAGGGTGATCCAAAAGAATGGCCAATAACTTTATTATATTTTATTTTCTTTGTTTATGAAGAGTTACAGATAAACTTATAATTTATTTTCGAAATTAATTAACTAAGTAAAAGTTATTTAAAACCTGGGAATTGATTTCTCATGGTGAGTAACATTTTATTATAAAAACTTTTATATTATTCGAATGTGTATTTTAAGTCAAAAAAAAAAAAAAAGTATAAAAGCTTTTGAGGATTGTAATTTGACTTTGAATCAGGGATTTTCTTCTAAAAAAAATGGTCATATACAAAAAAAGGACAGATTTCTTTAAATCATTTAAATGTAGGGACTTTTGAAAAATGAGGCGAAACTGTATACATTTTGCAATATTTTTCGATTTGTGATAGCATACACTCACAATATTATTACAGTAACGGACTGTAGTTTATTTAGGAAGTATTCCGTTTAGTCATTTTTTTAATGAATAAACATTTAAAATTCCAAGCAAATTTATTTTTAACTGATTCAAACAGTTTTTCAAAAAACCAAGTGCATATTAATACGGATTTTCAGTTGCAGTTAATATTGTCCGTTGATTGAGTCAAATTCTTCTTTATGTAAAATTAAATAAAATGTAATTTAAAATAGCGAAAAGTTCATTTAATTTTTACTGTCAAAAACTCAACCCCATGTTCCGTTAAAACAAAGGAATATTCAGTTATTTTATGTATTTTAACTACCAAAAAATAAATGTTGACTTTTCTTTAAAAAAAAAAAACGATGTGCTTGTTTTGTGAAACAAATTCCCATTTTCTATTTGTTAAAATTATTGAGTTAAATACATAAAATGTTTAAAGTAAAATTATTGCGAAACCATATCGGTTATGCTGCTGGTGTCTTATAATTGAGAGTTCTTCTGTAAACAAACGAGGTCAGTACAACAAAAGCAAAACAAGCGTGT
Source organism: Pollenia labialis (assembly GCA_949318255.1). Lineage (NCBI taxonomy): Eukaryota > Metazoa > Arthropoda > Insecta > Diptera > Polleniidae > Pollenia > Pollenia labialis. Next base: position 132,860,175 of record OX439143.1, on the reverse strand, counting down.
GTAACAGGTTAAGTAAACAAAATGTTCTCTCTCTCTCTCTCATTAGAAAAACAAGCGGACAGGTGTCTGTCTGGTATTTTTTAGAAATTCGCCTATTTTGTGGAGTAAACGAAAAATTACTGAATTTATTAAAACAACTGAATATTCTTTTGTTTTTACGGAATATTCAGTTAATTTTTTGATAGTTAATTTATATAAAATAACTGAAAATTTATTTGTTTTAACGCAACATGGGGTTGAATTTTTGACAATAAAAATTAAAAGAACTTTTCGTTAAAAATAAAAGAAAAATAAGTAGACCGGGTTTTAACTGAATTTTCATTTAATTTTATATTACAAATTCAGTTAATTTTACGTACAGAATATTGTGAGTGTAACAATAAAATTTTTAATACGGCATTATTACAAATTGTCTAATTTCTTTGAGTCAACGCTTGCCGTCGTTTCAGCTTTGATTTTAACGTAATTTTGCGAAAATCACTTTCACAAGAACGGAGATCTTTTTAACTCAATTTTCCAGAGCAGGAAATAAGTAATTTGTAAAAGATGGGCTGCAATAAGATTTGGAGTAAAGTTGCTAAATTGAAAAATTTGATTGAAGATTTCATCTTCTCCCCCCCCCCCCCTGCCCCTTTAGTCGAAATTAGTTACCTTTGATTTATCACTTCCACATGCCAATACCAATACAATTTCGATGACGCTGAGGCATATTTGAGGTTCTTTGCAGTTAATGTACCGAATTATCTTATCCTTAAGCTCTTAAATTGTTGCTGGATTATCGACGTACACCTTTTTCAACCCCAATGAAAGAAGTCTAACGGTGTCAAATTGCATGATCTTGGCAGCCAATTGGCATCGCCACCATGTGAGATAACACGGCCATTGAATTGAGATGAGATAATTCGGTACATTAACTGCAAAGAACCTCAATTATGCCTCAGCGTCATCGAAATTGTATTGGTATTGGCATGTGGAAGTGATAAATCATTTCACGATAGCGAACACCATTCACATTGACTGCCTGGCCGGCCAAATTTTGGAAAAAATACGTCCCGATAATTCCGCCAGCCCATAAACCGCACCAAACAGACACTCTTTGTGGATGCATTGGTGTTTCGACAATCACTCTTGGATTATCATTCGCCCAAATGCGGCAATTCTGCGTATTGACGAATCCACTAAGGTGAAAATGTGCATCATTACTTAAGATTTTTTTCTTCGAAAATTTAATAACGAAGCCTGAATAACTTTAACGCGTTGCTCGATTGTGTATCTTTCCATGGTTCAAATTGAATTAGTCTGAAATTGAGAAATGTCAAATGAAATGCAGAAAAATACTTGACGTTGAGGTGTGGTGTGGTGCACATTCAACAACGGCGGTGTCATTCACATTCCACATCGACGCTTAAAATTTAACCGCACCTTACAAAATTTATATGAAATAAAAAAAAACCTTCTCCTGAAAAATTTTGTTTTTGTCGCTTAAGTGATTTTTGCGGTTACAACTCGACATTTACCTTCTTGGACTAAATAAATATATTGATCAGCCGTAAAAAATAGAATTGGAATTATATCGAGCCCTTACCGCGAAAATAACGTATGCGCCAAAAATAAAATTTTACAAGAGAGAGTTTTTTGTCTTTTATTTCATATAAATTTTGTATGAAATTTGTCGCTTACGATAAAATTGTTCTTGCTATAAAATCGTTACGATACCTTATGCGACCATGATATTTTAGGAGATGATGCAAGTGTTGCCAATAAAGTTATTTATTAGAAAAAATTTAAATTGAAAATTATGTCGCTTACGTTATTTTCGCGGTTAGAGCTCGATTTCCTCTTGTTATAAAAGTCCTTATATTAAATATTATAGTGAAATTAAAAAAAAAAACTTAACGCATTATTAATTTTTTTTTATAATGAAACTATGACCGTTTCAGTGAAAAGCCTTTAACCTAAAACACACTTTCACTAAAAAGGTCAAAGGTAACCAATGGCAATAATTTCAATTCTTAACACTACAGACCACAACATGTGGTTAAACAAATTGGAAACATTTTCAACTTGAAACAAATTAATTAAAGAAACAAATAAGGAGGTAGTAACCTTAAGGACACTTTCACTAAAAAAAAAAAAAGAAATATTGAAAAAAGTAAGAATAAAAAACCCTTTCGTTTGTTGTGTTTAAGAATCGTAAAAAATCGCCTTTATTTAGAAACTAAAAAGAAGCATCCGTTTAAACAGCTGTTTTAAGTGTCAAAAAGGATCAACAAAAAAAAAATTATAGTTAATTTTTTATTTAAATTCCCTTTACGCCAATAGAAAGTGAATTTCGAATGAAATGAGAAAAAAACTAAAAATGATCATTGAATATTAAACATTTGTCTATTAGAATATTTGATATTCATTCAGTTATTCAAGAACACAAAACAAAGGCAGGATACCATATGGATACAGGATATAAAACCTTTACCTTTTCATTAACATATTTTTCTAAACAACTAAAGAGAGAATAAGAAAAAAAATCTCTAAAATAAAGGGTTGATTTTGTTTTTTGTCCTTGCTAAAGGTGCGTGTTTGTATGCTTTTTACTAAATTACCAAAAAATAAAAAAAAAGTACAAAAAACCCACGAAACTGAATCTAGAAAACGAAAAAAAAAATCAGTTAAAATTATGCGTGTATGCAAATGATGTTTGTTGCCACAGGATAAATGGAATAAAAGTATAAAGGATGCTGCGTAAATAAAGGATGAGTAAGAATAAACGAGATGTATGTAAATGATTATTGTTTGCTCGCAACTTATATGGAGCATTAATTAACGTACTTTTACATTAAAGGTACGAAAAAGGAATCGGAGGGGAGGAATGCGTTGGTCCTTGTGTATAGAATGAATGACATTTACATGAATTTTTTGACAATTGATTTCAAAAGTTTGATAAAGAAAATGGAAATTGATAAAGCAAAAATTTTGTGTGAATAAGCTTATTTGGAGATGGATGCACGCACGATATGGTAGATTTAATTTAAATTTCTATTTATTGATAAACTTTAATCATTTCTGAAATGAGTTTCAAAGTAACAAAATGTTAAAGTTGGGAACAAACGGTGAATATCAACTGCAAGGAAACTGCAACTTCTTACCATTTTTAAGTTTCATTTGAGTTAATGCTTCAAAGACTTCTTAGAGGGACAGCACATGAAGAGACCATCTTGAAACCGGTCTTAAAAGCATTGAAAGTCCGTTGTATTGTAACCGCCTTGCAGGAAACTGGTGTTTGCGTTTTACCAATTCTCAACATCCAGAAAAAAATATCTCAAGAACATTTTTAGCAATACAGTTTGTTAAATAGAAAATTTTAGGTCAACAAAATTTTTATTTGATTCAATGAAAAAATTTATTAAAATTAAACTTTGAAAAATAGCACTCAATAAAACATATAATTAAATATTTCTTCATATTCAAATAAAAAAATATTTGAATCATAGTAAAATCATCACAATGAATGAATAAATAAATAAAGAATCGATAAACATTTTGTTTGATTTATACAACATTCCCAACAAATTAAGTAATCATTTCGTTGAAAAAACTTATTTTGACTCAATTAACTTGGTTGTTCAATAACTACACCTACAAACTTTTTTTTATCAATACCGCAAAAAACGTAATCGCGGAAAATTCAAACATTTTTTTTTAATCAAATATGCGATTAACGTAGTCAAATATGAAAATTATTTTATTCTGTGTAGTATCATCACATTGTGGCACAATTTAGGTTGCGTAGTGTGTAAAAAACGGTTGAAACTGGCTACAAACCAATAATTACAAAAGGATGCCGTTGCAGTTACGTTTCACCGCCTGTTCTGGGCCTAAGAATTACGCTGACTTAAATTCAGCTTTCGTTTAATACTATATCGATTTAAAATGAGGGAGCATTCAGGCATTCGATATCGATCGAATTTTCCATATAAATTGAATTGTAATTTTTATCGGTATCAAAAGGCCAGAATTAAGCAAATCGTTTTTTAACTGCTTGTGTGGTGTTGTGGTTGTGCCTGCAACAAACTTTGTTAAGTAAAAGGAGATTAAAACGCTCACTTTGTAATTTTACTCTCATAGTGGCACTCCCAACGAAAGTTTAATCTTTTTGTTGTTTTTTTTACTTGGCTTAAGAATTTTGTACTTATTTTAAAAAATTTCGGGATTGAATTTCGAAAGTAATCCCGTTTAGGATTGTTTTAAGAACGTTTTAGTGTTATTCGTACTTGAATTTTTCCCAAGTGTTTTTCTTCCTGTGTAGTACAGTTTTATTTTAGTTCTGGGTCACTGCTGTTCCATCGTATCGTTCTGCTAATTTTCTAGTATTTCAAACAAAAGCTGATCTAAGGAGCTTCTTGACCTCCTCTGGGCAAATGAAGCACTGTTATTCTAAGACATTTAATTGGTCCCGACTGAATTTCCACTTTTGGCCCCGACTGAATTTCCACTTTTGAACCCTCTAAACTAAAGGCTGGAGCCGCCTTTGATTTCAAAGGAGTGTGAAAAAAAAATTAAACTAATTTAACTTCTTTCTAAAGCCATGTTCATTAAATTTTTTTTACCTTCAGTTCTCTCTCTTTTTCTTCTACTTTTTTAAATTTTAAAAGATTGTCCACAATTCTCAAGGTTTTTCCCGTTTTTTATGTATTTTATTTTTTCATTATTTTTGGCTTTATGAAGCTTAAGAGGCGTATAAGTTTATCTAGGAAAACTTTTCTGAAAGAGAATATGTGCTGCTTAAAGATAAAGAAATATGGTGATGATGATGATAGTTAAAAAACACTTGAAAGAAGAAAAAAATATACTTTTCAAAAGCTTTGAAATGTTTCAGCTCAAACAAATGTTGTATAAAAATTTTGGAAATGAATTTAAATCGACAAAAATAAAAGGATTAAATTTTCAAAATGTTTAGTAAAGAACTTACTTTCTTAAAAAAAATTTTAATAACTATATAAAAGAATTATTAAATTTATTTTTTATTATAACACGCAACTATTATTTCAATTATTTTCGTAATGAATTTGTCATTGTTTTTAGGTTGGCAATAAATTTTCTTAATTACTCAATTAAAAAACACGTAATAATTTAATTAAAACCCATTAAATTAATTGTCGGTTGAGTGTTTCTTCGTCTTTCCTTAATAGTTATTTTTTATACAAGTCTTATGACAATTAAAACTAGATCATTTATTTGTAACAAATACTTCAAAAAAAAAAAAAAAAAAAAAAAAAAAAAAAGGACAAAATAGTTTTCAATATCGATGAGTTTGTTACAACCCCTCCCTACCTCTAACACTTAGAAGAATAGAAAGAAAGAAATTCACACGCACTTTCTATAAATTAATCAAAAAAAAAAAAAAAAAAAAAAAAGGACGAACGTGTCATGTAAACCAACCTCCTGGTGTTCTTCTGTTTGTTACGAGTGAGTTTGTGCAATTTACAAATATGTAGATGTTGCATGTTGAGGTGTCATATATACCGAAATATGGATAAAGAATATATTAAATGTATTTTATTGACAATTGACCCTTTTGTTAATTAATTTGAAGTTTTATTTTTTAACATTTAGAGGTCATTTGTTTGGAATATTTGGCTTAAATGTGGAACAGAAGCCCTGCCTGTATTTGGTTTTTATTTTAAAGGTAACTTTCCACCACACATCACAAATACTGACTGATTGCATAGTAAGATATAAAGTTATTGTATTGATGCATGGATAGAAAAGGCGTCATAACGCTGTGTCTTCGTTTTTGACCCCATGACACTTTTCATCATTGTGATGTCTGTCTTAACATCACTTGCCCAAATTATCATCAGGTGAAATTATGTCAGCAATGGGATGATACATCGGCATTACAGAAATTACGTATCGAGGTCAGTTTAACAAAAAATGTCATCAGTGCGATGACTCTGTAACATCGGAGAAAGGACTCGTTGGGCTCAATTTAATGACAGCTCTTCACTGGGATTGACTTAAGTCAAAAGTGAGAGAATATTATTTTTAACTTGCCCGTTTCACATGTTTGTTTCACTTTTGTTGTATTCCGCTCTTTGTTTATAGAAGAACTCTCAATGATAAGACAATTCTAAATTCTTTGAAAATTTTATGTATTTAACTAAATAATTAAAACAAATAGAATATGGGAATTTTTGCTTCTTATTTTACTTTTTTAACATGAAATTAATTTTAATAATACACAAAATGTGTCATCGAATTGATGTCACTGAAGTCATAGCACAGATGACTCATAAACTCTGACAAAATTTTTTGATGACGTTCGTCATTGAATTGATGTCACTTTTCTCCTCATTGATGCCATTTGTAATAACATTTTGATGACACAATTCTGATGTTAGATTATCATCAATATGAGTGTTCTATAACGCTGCCTGCAGTTTCCGGCAAGGGAAAATAAAATTGTTTGCATTTTCCCCCCTTCTTGCGGATGGCCCCTTTAGAACGAATTTTTTTTTTTACTAAAAAGAGTCTATTTTACATGTAGTAAGATTTGCATAAAAAAACACTTTCCGAAACAACATCTCTACTTGTTAGTCTTATATTTTAAGAATCAACCTAAATCAGCGCGTCAAGTGTTTTCCATCTGTCAAGAATTATCATGCTTGTAAAAAAAAAAACAAAGCAAACCCAAATTAAGCGACTTCAACGCTTCGTAATTATTAAAATCAATTTCGACAGAGCGTTAAGTAGTGAAGTTAACTGTCATTGTTTATTAAAAAAAGTAATGGCAATGTAGCTATCTTTAGGTCAAAAAGGCACTCCCCCATCGAAAGGAGAACAACTTACTGAAAACCAACCCAACTCAATCAGAAAAGCAAGGCTTTCGCAAAGACAATCATCCTGAGAGACAGGAATCATACCTCCCAAGAAGCATACTAACGGAGACCTTACCAATAGTTAGATCGCCGCTAGCACACCGGGAGCAACTGACTCTGGTAGCACCTCAGTACTGAGGTACAACCTCGAACTCAATGAAGACCATAGGACTCCAAGAAGATCTGTCTTTCAGAAGTTTATTTCAACCCAGGTAGCATTCACCTGATATAAAAATGTATGAGATTTCGAAGAATGCCAGTACATTAAAGCGCCTAGGTTAAGTAAATAGCCAAGGCAGAATGGTCAACTGTCATCCGATCTAGGAATGACCTTAACTTGTTATAACCCGGTGGACGTAACACAAAAAGGTGAAATATCCTTTAAATGAGCCCTAAAACCCTTCAGGGGATACTCGTAGCTGTGGTTTATTGCCTAAATTGCACAAAGGAAGATATGAAAAGTCATCTTCAAGGGCTGATTCTCGCTGCTATTGAACAGATTCTGTCATATCATTCATTAATACTATCAATAAGGAGGGTTAATTGCGCTCATACATAGTGGCGTTGGGTTAGGTCCACACTACAGTTGATCACGTAAGTCGCATACCACTTATGTACCACAAGCCCCTTACGGAGGAATGTAGGGATATATCCTAAGGATAGTTTACCTTTTGCTGCTACAATCTCTAAGGATAAAGGTGCAGATAATACCTTGTCGTCCTTTCTTTGACGATGATCACGGCTGGTCCTTATCTGGAACCACGGGAAGCAGTAGCTCCTGGACTGGTTCCTTTGGAAATCACTTAATGGATGTGCCTAATAATCATAATCGCAGGAAAGGAAATTGTAAAAGGTTAGCTTCAAAGGTTAATTTTTCACCCATAAAAAGTTCGAGCTGCTAGCGTATCTCCCTAAGTGTAAAAGCTTAGCAACAGAAACCTGGGATAAAAAAAACCCAATGTATATCTGTAGCTTCTAATCAAAGAGGGAAGTGCTCTGCCGGTTCATACACTTAAAATTGGGATTGTTTTCTTCTAGTTTTGGGAGCACTATGGGGGTACCCCAACAACCAGAGGTACCAATAACTCAGGAATTAGTACAAATATTATAAAAAAAAGTACGACAGAAAGTATTTAATTCCATTTAGAGCTGCATACCGTTTATAACTCCCCCAATTAAACATATATGATCTCAACGTAAAGATAAAGTCAGTAGCATTTAAAACCAACAATATGGCCATCATAAATTCATGTTTAATTGAAAAAAATTAAGTTAATTTTGAAAACCAAAAAAAAAAAAAATAAAACAAAAGAAGAGGAAAGAAAAAGAAAAGGGTTTGACATACGGTGTTTGTACAATGAACAGTAATTAAAGTTTGTTCAACATTTTTATTTCACTTTTTTTTTTTGTAAATTTAACCTAAAAAACACCCTTTTTCTATTCTAACCAACAACAAAATAAGAGAAAGTGTTATTTGCCTGTGTAACTAACATGATTTTCCAACGCACATATACACTTACCAAAAAAAAACTAAAGGATATGACACTTTCTCTAAAGGATATTTGTAATGAAAACAGTAGAAAAAATAACCTTGAAATGTACATTAACGTTTATAAATTATTAATTTAAATATAACGTGTTGTAATCTACCAAGTTCATTAGTTTTTGTTAAAAAAAAACACATACACACAGTAAAGGGAAGATGTTTCCTGGCTTCCTTTCTTGTGTTTATTTAAAAAAAAGGATGATTTTTTTTTGCAGCAGGATATGAGTATTATTTAAGGATAGTTTATGTGTTTTTTGTTTTGTTTTTGTAATAGAAAATCGACATTTACATATGTCATTTGAAGTGACGTTGGTGGTAGTGGGGTTATCTGTGATGTAACTAATTTGTATAAATGATATCCTTACTAGTCTAATTTTGAATGTCCTGTATTAGAGGCGTTTGTTTGTTTGTTGGTTTTGTTTAATTTTTTTTTTATTATTTTTTAATAAAATAAAGGCTTAAAGTGTTTTACACTTAATGTTTATGTCTTGGACAATTAACACGCACAATGGGCATGCAGGGAAGAACATAAACATAAATCATAAAATAACCTTTTTCTATCCCAATTTATGACCACATGTGAGGAGTTTCATAACAAAAAGACATTTTTTTTTTTTTTGTAAATCAATAGATTTTATTAGTCTAAGAAAATATTGTTTCGAAACATTTGTTTAAGGCAAAAGAAAAAATTGAAAGCTATGCAAACAAGTGTTGCCAGAAGTAAGAAAAAAATGTCCAACAATTTCCTTTATTAAAATTGAAGCGTTGGGAAAAACGAATACATTTTTTTAAATTCTTTTAAGATCCCTTTTTAAATAAGAATTTTTATAAAATAAAATTTAGACCAACCACGAACGTTGAGGCTGATTAATTTCGGTTCATCTAAGAGTGCATCTCTTCTGCAATAAAATTTGCAAAGACTGCATACATGAGTGGGGCGTAAATAGAAGAAGTGTGTGTATATTAAGAAAGTAGTTTAAAACCCCCTGGTAGCTTTTACTCTTTTTTGTAGGCTCAGGGTGTATTGAAGGTTTGGACTTATGCCCGTAATTTCTACAAAAAGAAAGCAGGTCGTGTTCGTACCTAACAGTTATCTTTACCTATTTCAACGTTTATTTTGCCTACGTGTTTTTACCTTCAGTTTTCCTTCAAAATATGGCAGCATTTACACCATAGATTTCTATGCACAGCTAGATTTATTTTTGTTGAAATTACGAGCATGAGTCCAAACCTTTAATACAGCCTGAGCCTGCAAAAAATAGTAAAAGCTACCAGGGGTTTTAAAACAACTTTCTTAATCTCTCACTATCTCACCTTTTGGTGGTACATCCTCCATGGTAAATCAGGTTGAGGTCATTCCTGGGATTCAATTTTCACAATAAATGAATAGCTTTCAACAGTTGACGCGCACATAGACAGGCCGTCGGGAGATCTCGAAGATTTATATTTTCTGTTTTGTAGTCGTCCTTCCATGGAGTTCTTCGGAACAGAAGCTGGCTAGAGGAGCACGACAGTTTTCTATTGTGTCGATATTATTTTTGCGGGCATTTTTTTATCTATGCCGAAGCGATCAGAACGAAATAACAGGGATCTTTGGAGTATCGTATGATTTTAAGGAGTCCGAAGATATATCTCAGTACTTAACTGAGGGGCCATGGAACGCAGGAATCCCCGGCATTGCAAACCAGTCTGGTTATTGGTGAGGTCTCCATTAGTATGCCTTTCCAAGAAATGTTTTCTGAATCCCTAAGACTCGAAAAATGGTCTTGTCCTCCTTTGAGTGCTCCTTCGGGGAGCAAGTGGTGGCTGTGGCTGAGCCCGAATCGCGGGTAAATACGGGGTGTCATTATTTGTAGGGGAGCCTTTTAGTCAATTCGCCCTGAACCTGTGTATGAAAATGATTCTCGCATACACGGGGCACCAAGTCCACCAAGATCCACCATGAGATGAGGCCCTAGTGCTCATGTAAATCAAGAGCATATCTAAGCAAATACTGCATGTAGTATTTTGAAGTTTAGTTTTTAAATCATTGTAGAGCCGATAATAAACGTCTGATTTTTTTAATCGGCAAGTTTTATAAAAATGGCAATATTGATTGATCCTTCATTAAAACTGTATAAAGGTCCATCTAAATTGTCGCTTTCTAATGCTGATCCATTTTGCATAAGACATTGCAAATATCTTTAGTCAATAGCTAAAGTCTTTAGATTATTACCCGCATTATTACATTGGAACACAGTGGGAAACTTGGACCAAAATAAAAATATTGCGATGGATAGATTCGAATGGAATAAGATTGTTGATGTCCTATGCTCCTTATACAATTGATAGTTCTTTATATTCCGTAAGTTAAGTCTTCTCAATGATAAAGCAAAACGAGACGCTCTTAATGAAAAAGCCTATACGTTCGAAAAGCGCAGCAACATGTTTTCACTAATTAATGCATTAATCAAAAATTAAATCAGTTTTAATTAAAAACTTTAATCAAGTGAACTAAATGTTTAATTGATACTATAAATTTGCACCAGTAAACAAATTCACAAATTAACTTGATGAAACGTTTAATTCACGTGAATAAACATTTAATTCATTTGATTATATTTTTAATGAAAACTGATTTTATATTTGATTCATGCTTTAATTAGTGAAAAATTTTTGTCTGTGAACAATTAATAGGAAAAAATAAACAACAATTTTAATAAATTTAAATTTTTCCAACATTATTTTCAAACGAAAAAAAAATACATTTACGATAGAATGGTGAGAAAAAAGAGCGCGATGTAAAAAATTATCGACCCAATTGTGTTATTAAATATTCATTACATCAGTAACTTATTTGCCAAAAAAAAAACCAGAACTAATCCTCCCAAACCGTTTATGTTCCATGTACGATCACTTTCAAAACCAGTTTTCTTTTATCCAAAAACCGATCATACCCTACTTGTTGATCAATTGTTTAGTAATTACAAGCTCAATTAGTATTTAATAACAAAATATACAAAACGAAATGCAAACTGACCACCAATAGAGTCATCATTATATCACACTTCTGCCACTGACCATTATTGTTGTTGTTGTTTATATATCCCCTAAAAAGGAACAAAAAAGAAATCGCAATAATAACAAATAACAACCAATTGTCACGTGGTTAAGAAACCCTGCTTTAAACTACCTTTTTAAACAAAACCTTTTTTAAAGAAAACCGGTCCAAATACATTTTCACACAAAACAATTTTCCAGCCTATTAAAACTGACCTCAGGTCATTGTTCCACGAGTCCTTTAAAAAAAAAATTACCACAAACAAACATCATCATTTGTTAAGAAGAAAACCGGTTGCCTTAACAACAAACCCCCTAAAATATGCCAAAGAAATGTAATATTTTAATTTGTTTTAAAATTAGGGGTGTGAATTTCACGATCATTTGGTGTTTTTTTATTTTTGTAAAACATTTCTGACCCTTAAGTCTTTAAATGTGTTAGGGAAAAGTTAAGTATACAAATATAAGATGACATCTAAATTCTGCTTGTGTCATCATAATATACACAAGAACGCTTGAGAAAAGAACGTTAATCTGTGATCGCTTGAAAATTCATCAAAAAAAAAATTTTTTTTTTTTTAAATGTAAAAAAAAAACTTTAATAACGCGCCAATCGACAAAAAGACTGAAATCCGCGATCACTTGTATTTTTTAAGAAACACCGAAACAAAAATCCTTTATATATATTGCAATTCACCATACATTTTATAGATTTTTATCGTGCTTTTATATGCGCAAGTAAAGTTTAACAAAATTTCCTATATAAGTAAATATTAGACAAATTTCGTATAAATAGTAATTTTAAAAAAATTTCTATATACAGAGTGGCCCAAAATTAACGAAGGGATTTGAATTCGTTATAACTTTTTATTTAGCAAATAATTATTAATTTTTTTTTTTTTGTTTAAATACAGTATATAAATGGGGAATATTTTTAGTTTAGTTATGAAAAATAATATCTCGCAAGTGGTGGCAATTTTCTGATTCGCAAATTCGTGCTCTTTTCCATAACCTTTCGCAAAACTTCAGGTGTTATGTTGTTCATTTCGTCGCGTATATTGCTTTTTAATTGCTGGATGGTTCTAGGCTGATTCATGTAGACTTTTCCTTTCAAATAACCCCAAAGAAAACAGTCTGGGGCGGTTAAATCCGGTGAACGCGGAGGCCAATTAAAATCACTTGTACGCGAAATTATTCGTCAAAATAATGGATCGTTAAATTGAGTACTGTTCCATTTTAAATTCTCCAAGTCTGCTTTACAAAAAAGTGAAAATAAAAAAAAATACAATAAAAAAGTTATAAGCAATTCAAACCCCTTCGGTAATTTTGGGCCACCCTGTATAATGAATTTTTCAAAAATTTCCAAAAAAAAAAAGTAAATTTAAACAAAAATTCCTATAAAAATTAAATTTTACTCAAATTTCCTAAAGTAAATTTTAACAAAATTTTCTTAAAAAAAGTAAAATTTAGCAAAATTTACTAAAAAAAAAAAATAGAAACTGGGAATTATTTCCTTCTGAAGGTTACTTTATATTATATTCAACATTTTTTATTATTCGAATTTATTCTATGAAATTTAGCTCATAGAATAAATTCGAATAATAAAAAATGTTGAATAAAAAAAAAAAGTAATTTTTAGTAAAATTTTCAATAAAATTTAAATATTAACAAAAGTTTCAATAAAAAGTCAATTATAACAAAATTTCCTAAAAAGTAAATTTTAACAAAATTTCCTAAAATGAATAAATTTTAACAAAATTTCCTGAAAAAAGGTGAATTTTAACAAAATTTCCTGAAAAAAGTAAATTTTAACAAAATGTGCTATACTATAAAAAGTAATTTTCTATAAAATTAAATTTTAGCAAAATTTCCCAAGAAAGCAAAATTTTCCATGTAAAACGTAAATTTTAGCAAAATTTCTTTTAACAAGTTAATTTTAACAAAATTTCCTATAACTGGTACATTTTAAAAAATTTTTCTATAAAAAGTAAATTTTAACAAAAGTTCCTATAAAAAGTTAATTATTACCATATTTTCTATAAAAAGTAATTTTTAACAAAATTCCCTAAAAAAATTATTTTTAACAAAATTTCCTATAAAAATTGAATTTTAACAAAATTTCCTATAAAAGTTAAATTTGTATGCAAAATTTTGTAAAAATAAGAAGTAAATTTTAACAAAATTTCCTAAAAAAAATGTAAATTTTAACAAAATTTCCTATAACAAGTAAATTTTTACAAAATTTCCTATACCAAGTAAATTTTTACAAAATTTCCCAAAAAAAAAAATTTTAACAAAAGTTCCTAAAAAAGCTAATTTTAACAAAATGTTCTATTAAAAGTATATTTTAACAAAATTTTCTATAAAAAGTAAAATTTAAAAAAATTTCCTATAAAAAATAAATTTTAACAAAACTTCCTATAAAAAGTCAATTGTAACAACATTTCCTATATAAAAAGTAAATTTTAGCTAAATTTCCTATAAAAAGTAAATTTTGCCAAATTTTCTTAACTAGTAAATTTGAGCAATTTTTCTTATAAAAATTAAATTTTAGCAATATGTCAAAAATTCCTATAAATTGTGTTCGCTTTAATGTTTTTATGTGTTAGCAAACAGATGTTCGCTTATATCGGCGCTAATTGTCCACTTAGATCGGCGAACAAATGGCCGATACAAATTTTGATTGTTTAACATTGTACTAAAGATTCGGTACATCAGGGTTGCTGTAAATTATCTAAAGTTAGCCCGATTTCGGCACAGATTGTCGTATGTTTAAAGAATACGTTCCTTCACATTATCGGCACATGAAACGCAACAAATTGGTACACTGCGCCGATAGTTTGATATGAGCTTAAGATCAAATGGAATGATAATTTTTATTTAAAGGGCAATAAAATAACAATTTCAATGTCTCCGTACAAGGTTGGATCCTCTAAAAATAAATCAAGGCTTAGCTAATGGAAGGCTGACGAGATCAGGCTCGAGTATTTGCCTAATGAGAGTGTCGGCTTTAGAATATTTCCCAATATAGTTCATGATTTATTTATATAGCATACTTTTTGGTGCATATTTAAAGGAGTAACAAGGTGCCTGCTGCCAAGAATTTAAAACCCTACAAGTACGAAATTTAAATTTCTTAAGAATTCCTTTAGAACTTTTGCGATTTATCTCCTAAAATTTCAACGGTTCTTATAAAATCTGCATTTGATAAACTTTCTTTTTAACTTTCTTGTAGAGTAAACACCCTTGAGACAATTGCAGAATATGGAAAAAAATAAAGCAAAACTCTTAAAATACTTGTGTTTTTGTTAAATATTTTTTAATTTCCTTTTAATTTTCTTATAACTTTATTAAGAGGTTTATTCATGTCTTCTTTCTCTACACCTTCTTAACATTTTAAAGATGAAGGCAACTGAACAAAATTTGCAAACTTTTTTATGCAATTTTTTTTTTTCGTAACAAGTTAATCGTAAGATAAACATCTCCATTTCTTACAACAAGCCGTAAAAAAGGAGGGCTGGAAATGAAAAATAAAAACACATGTTAACACATAAAAATAAAGAATTTGCATACGAAATTCCTATAAAATCTTTTATAAAGCGAGACCGACAGACAGTCAGTGGTAATCAATGAGGCTTTGCAACATGTTCTCTGTTAAGTACTTTTGCGAAAGAGCGAGAAACTGGCAGGTTCTTGTTGAAGAATTTGGTCTCTGTTTTATATTTGAACATAAAATCGTATTAAACAAGAGTTTAAGTCATTTTAATCGGCATTTTACCCAAATCCTGTTGTAAAAGAATCTCTAGAAAATATTTTTGAAGGCTTCCAGATTCTCGTTTTACTTCTGCTTTAGTTTATTAATTTTTCTTTTTCCTTTTTTGCTTCTTTAAAAAACTTTCGTCTGGTGGTTTAAACAAATTATTATATTGTTGATAAGTTTTTTTTTTTTTTTTTTTTTTTTTTTTTTTTTTTTTTTTTTTGTACAACATTTTCATTAACTTCAAATGAAGCAAGTATTTGCCTTTCTCCTATTTGAAAACTGAGACTCTTAAGTTTTTTTTTTGTTGTTTATTGTTGAGTTAAAAAAATAATATCTGCATATGTTATTTCTTCCTGTTTACTGGGGAAACTAATGAGTGGAGTTGTTTTCCTGCAAATAATATTAATTCATTATAAGTTTCTTTTTTGTTTTACTTCTTTCAACCACTTGTGTAAATGAAGAAGTTTGAAAGTGAAGCCTCTTAAATGATTCCGGTTAGTGCCCTACAAAAAATTCAATTTGATTAAATTTTGCAGCATTCATTTAGGAGGATATTTAAAAATCTAAGTGATGTCTACTTTTAGGCGTTTAATTTTAATATTAACAGGAAAGTGAGTAGAAAAGTCAGTGACTATCAAAGAAAACCCCCAAAAAGAATTATTAGTTTTCTGAATAAATTTTGTAGATAATTTAACCAAAAGAATATAACTTTTACACATTCTTCTGATGGACTGGTCTCTTTAGACTAGACAATTCAAATATGTGCATTCAGATAAGTCGTAATTAGATTATTTTGTGCGTTCGATTTCAATCGAAATTTCCATTGAAATTAAATAGGAAAACCATGAAAAACAATAAATATAATCTGTAACAGGTACGAAAACGCTTAATGAAGAGTTCTGCACCAAAAGCATGCTTAAAAAACCACAGTAATCACTTGGCGAATGCCTGGAAGATCTTAAGTACGCCGATGAAATAGTTTTGTTCTCGCACACGCATTAACACAGGTAATCGAAGTTGGACGATTTAAGGCCTTTAAGGTTGATCTTAAAATCAATGTCAGTAGATCAGAATCTCTGGGTATTAAATAATCAGTCGACATAGCCCTCACTGTTAACGGAGTCAAAAGCTTCACATATTTGTGTAGGCTTCTTGCAGCCAACGGAGGAGCTTAACTGGGGCGTTACCGCGTTTTCCGATTAGAAAGAATTTATTTGCGACTTCGAACAATTTATACTGGCCATAACGATTCTCGTTTACGGTGGAAACAATGACAGAGTTCTTTTAATAAACAAATGAGAAATTTGATGAAAGTTGTAAAAGTTCGTAATAGAAGGTTGCAGTTTCAAAAGGGTTTTTGTGTTTTCGATAAAGTACGAGTAAAAAAAACTTCCGTTCCGTACAAATGCTTCGAACACGTTAATTTTTTCTTTCGAATCGAAATACGCGGTTGATCCCCTGGGCATACTAAGGCAGATACAGAAGGCGCGGACGTATTTAGCTAAGCAGTGAAATGTATGACATGCAAACAGCATCGGCACTGCCAAAAAAGGCTGCATTTTTAATGACTACGTGAAGTCTGTGCTCTTTTTCTGCTCAGAGACATGACTAGCTACCAAAGAAATGAAAGCAAAACTTTAAAGCCCCTTAAACCGTTGGCTATCGAATTGTACTCCAAATTTGGTGTGGTTCAAAGCCTTATCTAATAAAGACCTTTGCAGAACTACCAACCAGCAGAAGATGAACATTAATGATCAGGCGGGCCCGATTTATAGCATTTTCCAATACTCTTGCCAGAACATCCGGCGAAAAGTTCACGCATTCCTGAACGTTATTCTCTTTATAGACATTAAGATTCTGAGGTTTGTCGACAAAGTCTCGTGAGCCGACAAAAATAAGACTAGGGAGGTTTAATCAGGCGATCTTGCCAGCTAGTGGAAATCACCAAAACGAGAGATTTGGTTATCCGGAAATAAGTCCCTTAGATTTTCGATTGAAGGTCGAGCAGTATGCGACTTTACTATATCCTGTTGGAACCACATGTTCTTCAGTCACAATTCGTCGAGTTGAGGTAGAAGAAAGTCGTTGAGTAAGACACTTTACCGCTTGCCTTGCCCCGCTGACGTATCCAGAGTAAACAACACGCCAAACATTAATTTTGAGCGGGTTTAGTGATATACACAGTGCCCAAGATGTGATAATAACGCTTATCCACTTAACCACAGAGATTAAAACGAGACCTGCCCATTATGATTTCAAACAAAAAGTTTCGCAAATAAATCGAAACAACTACTCCGCGTTTTATGGTGGCGGGTGATGTAGTGATTCAATTGCTTGCCTCCAAAACCAAGCACCTCAGGTTCGATCCCCAATTTCATTAGGGTTTTTGAGTCTTAAGAAAACAAGTGGCTTTAACCCTCCTCCAAAAAATCCATCCTAGATGCCCCCTGACCTCACCGCCTCACCAAAAGAAGATAACATCATGATTAAGGTCTGGCAGCCGCCAGCTCCTGGGAAAAAAGGTATGAATCATAGATTAGCAATGTTCCCAACCACTACACCAAATACAAGGAGGGCGTTGTTTCTAGTCAACGACAGTTGACAGCCCCATTATCCTAGGGCCTGTTACAGTAGACCAATCATCTACTTAGCTGGAACAACAACCGATTAAGCCAACTGATACACCGCAAAGTAACAATACTGAATTGATCGATCCTCCAAGAACTAGGAGAGTGAAATCCTTCATGGGAAGAACATATCGTGTAAAGTGGAGATGCTTTGTGGAAGCCAATTGCTCCCAAAGGGGGTAATGTAGAAAAAACTCCGCGTTCTTGAGGAGAATAGTGCTCAATTTCTTATCGACATGAACTCTGTATCTGTTTACTTCCCAAATGTCAAAACTTAACTGACATTTCTCGCCATTTACAGAAATAAATGCATCTTCCGATAGAGTTATGATTTTTCCGCCACCTTCTATCAGAATATTACGCGTAAATATAGTGTTAACACTATTGATCCATTTTGATAAAATAGGCTACTCCATGGACTGGTCCGATGTAATGCAAGCATGGACCATGTCATTGTTAAAAAGTGTTTGTAGTGAGACGACATGTCTTCGTTTTTTAACGACATGTTTTCGTGTTTAAACGAAGTTAAAACTAACCCTCTTGTGTATACAATGGAGTAGTTTTAAAACTACTCCTTTGTAGTCCAAAGCTGGGTTATATGGCCCCGCCCTAGGACATCGTAATGTTAAATAGACCATGTTTTTTCCATACGTTTGGGTTACTTTTGGACTAGTCCTAGTCCCTTGTGGACTACTCTTTACACGCGTGTTTGGACTGGTCCTATTATTTGCAGGGATAGATTGAATGTAGATAATGCAGTTGCAATTAATTGTAATTTGAATTAGTGTTTTGTAAACTGTGTTATCGAAGTGGTTTGCGTCGTTGAGTAGTGGAGATCGTTGAATGAGTGCTTTGTGAACTGTGTTATCAAAGTGGTAAAACAGCCTTCAAAAAATATGCAATACAGTTATTGGCAAGGATTGGTATTTAAGGCAATTATTTTTACAGCATGATTTTAGGAGTTATTTTTTACTAATTTTATAGAGTAAAAACTTTTCGTTCAACTTTAACCAAAAATGTCTCTTCGTCCCTTCATCATTAACAGTTAGTTGAAAACATAAATTTCACATTTCTTTTGCCACAAAGTGCTAAGCAAAAAATCCTTTTGCTACAACTCCTATGAGTCCTTGTGTATTTCTATTTATGGATATTAAGAGAGCATATGAAAATGAATTACATTTTTATAATTTCCATTTGGTTTCCTTGTGAATTTTCTTTTTTATTTATTTTTTTTTTTCTGCCAACCATTTCTTCTTTCAAAATTATTAAACGAGTATGAATGAGAAAAAAAAGAGTAGAAAAAGATATCTAGTGCAGCACAAACTAAATAGAATCTACAACACCCAGCCGCAATTTCAGTGCATGCAGAACACCCCTTTCTGCCTTCATGGAAGTGAAATGAATATTCATCCTACAAAGAAAGTATTTTTTTGCAAAAAAAAAATTACAAGTTGTGTAAAAGGCTTGGGATATATTTTTTACTTTTTTTATTTTTCATATTCTATTCATACGAGTACGTTCTATTTTTTTTTTTGCATTTATTTTTATGCCACAAGATTTTTTTTCTAGTTTTGTTTATGGAAAAAATAAAATAGAAAAAATATTTTATTTATATTTTAAAATAATTTTTCTGCATCTTTGTTGCCGTACGTTTCGAGTGGTGTTTTTTTTTTTTTGCTTTTGAGAATCTTTTTGGCCATAAAACGTTTGTTGGAAGCTTTTGAAAACTCAAAAGCGTAAAATAACTACGAGTAACCACTTTGAAACAGAGGAAGCGCAAAATATTAAATGAAAAGTTAGAAAAATTAAGGCAGAATTGTTGATAAATTTAAAAAAAAAGGATATTGTACAAAATATTGTTAAAAACTGGAAGGAGTCCGTTAACAGGAATTGAATATTTTTAATACAGATTTAATAAAAATCGAAAAGTATTTATTATAATTTTTTTCTACTTCAAATCAAAGTTTAAGGAATCCTTCTGTTAGATCGAGTTATATTTTCGTTAATTTATTATTTTTTTATGTAGACTCTTTAATTTAATTTTAATGGGCACCTAAAAATATGCTTTAAATTTATAAAAAAATGCATCATAAATTTTGCGAAAGTAACTTTCGTGACTTGTTTTTTTTCGTATCATTTACAAAAGTTTCGTATTTAGAGCATTGATGTCCAAAAGTGTTTTGCAGCTGTATTGGTGAGAGAATTTTAAAATTAGGCTGAGTTGGACCGACCGCATGGGTTATGTCAGTTTAGAGGGCTGCTGTGGCTTGTAGCTTTTTCGCATAGACCTGCAACTTATGAGAACCCTACAAGAAAAAGTCTTACGGAGACAAAAAGCACAATATCAATGACGAAGATGGGTGGAAAAGACAAGTAATTATACGAGGATTTGAAGGATACACGGTGGTTGATGAAGAATGAATGAGGAATGAAAGGCGAATAAGCCATGAATCGAACGCACCCTTCTCCAGTATGAAACATCAATGATTAAATATGGAGAAGGAGAAGCAGAAGAGGGCTTTTCTCATAAATAAAGTACTTTTGTAGAAAATAACGCTCCTTCACAAGACAGACCCTTTTCAAAGATATACTATGGGGGATCACGCAGTGGGTATGGTTAAAACCCAGTGTCGCTGCCAGGGCGAACCTGAAAAGCCTGCTCACGGGCAGATTTTTTACTGCTTGTGGCAGAGTTCGGCTCGAGGGCGGTTCATTTCTTGGTTGCTGCAAGGGAGAATCTGAAAAGCCTACTCAATGGCAGATTTTTCGCCACTTGTTTCAGGGTTCGGCCTGAGGGCCAGATCATCCTTAGATGCTGTTGATATCTAACAGATGTTGCTGGTATTGCCTAAAGCAGCGGAGATTAGATTGCTCCAGATCCCATGCAAGGCACGAGTATAGAAATTCAGCCAGATTATGCACTCTATTTGTTACCTGATTGCTCGCACACAGAAGCAAATATTCACCCGAATATCCACCCAGTTGTTTAAACCACATTGAGATAAGGCCAACCCGGAAGGTGCTCACCTACATGTGGATTACCAAGCCCTCATATCGCTCGTGTAGAATGTACAATGCGGCATGAGCTCTTTCGCCGTCCTGTTGAAACTTTGAGATAAGGCCAACCCGGAAGGTGCTCACCTACATGTGGATTACCAAGCCCTCATATCGCTCGTGCAGAATGTACAATGCGGCATGAGCTCTATCGCCGTCGTTGACATCCAATTCAGGTTAAAAATGTAGTTGGTAATCACCGACCTATAGCGTTGAGCGTGGACGATGAGGGCCTAGCCAATGTCTTGCTCAAAGAAATATGCACCAATGACACTGCCAGCCCAAAATCCCCACTAAACATTGACTTTTTTGTAATGCATTGGATATTCGTGTATCTTATGTGGATGGTGGTATCGTTCCAAATTCGACAATTTGGTTTCTTGTCGTACCCATTCATCGAGAAAAAGATCTCATCGCTGAAGATATTTTTTCAATAAAAGTTGTTTAACATTTGCACATGCTATTGAACGCTATTTTCGTCCATTCGACAGATTTAGCTTCAACAATATGACGCCTTTCAACTGTCAAAGCTGGGAAGTCCCTATTAGAGGACCAAAAACTACATGGCTAATCCTTTCAAAAAATCGCAATTTAGTTTGGTTTTAACCATAATTCAGTTCTTTGAGTTTATTTCATTGCTTAAGAAAAATTTTCAAATTTATTTTCCCAAATCAGGCAAAAAAAATTAGCACTTTCTATTTTCTTTTTTATGATCCTTAAAAAAAAGTTTTGCATAATTTAATAAAACATTGTAAAGCACTTTCTTAAACGTTGGCATGTATCATTTACCACTTGTCAAACACAAACACACGCACTCATGAACATATTTGCAAAGAAAAACAAAACAGGCAGCAAAGGATAACATACAACACACTCACATTGACATCTTAATATCCATGTTATTGTGCATGTAACAACCAGATGTTTTCTATGGCTAAAAGTGATGTGAATGTATGTTATTTTAAAGATTCTACTTATTCATCTTTTTTCAACAATGGAACAGAGTGTACATATTTGCAAAAGATGACAAAGAAGCAAACCCGAAAAGGAAAAAGTTTTTGGCAACAATTTATTGCTAAAATATAAACTCCCTTAAACTTTTTTTTTCTGGGAGCGTGTAAGTTTTGGTGTTTTTTTTTTTTTTTTATATAAAATCGTCCTTGTTGTAAAAATATATTCAATTTACTTTTACATTTAGCTTTCATGTTGAAATCCGTTGAGAATATGTGGAGTCTATGTAAATATTTATATTTTTATATTTTTTTTTGCGTCTTGGATTGTTTTAGGGGGCTCAGGGACACACATTATGATGGTGTTAATGTTGTCTTTATTAGGTGGAAAGTTTAATTTTAGTTGCTTTTAGGAAAAAATATAACAAGATTAAGGGGAATTTGATATTGAATTTGATAGCAATACAACCGAACAGAATAGCTTGACTATGCCAATGGTTAGAATCAATGGGAGGATGGCTCATTTGAGTTGTTATGGCGCTCCCTGTGTGATGCCCTAAGCCACTGACCAGATTCAAGCCAGTGCTCAACAGATTACTCTTCCGACAGCAATGAAGCGTCCAATCATTTCGATTCCCTGCAGAAAAGCAAGATCGATTTTAGTTCTAACTTGGACAGAATATTTACAAACAAATAAATAAATTTTTCTTGTATTCAATTAAATCCAAATTTCATAAAAAAATTTTCTTTTAATCAACAAATAAACAAAAAAATTGTCTTGTTTTAATTTTCCTTTTTTTTTTTTTTTACAAATTATTAAACACACATAGAATTGAAAATTTTTCAAAAACTTTTGACCAATAATTTGAAAAATGTCATCATGTTTTGAATACTCTAAGGAATTGTGTGTGAAAAAAAAAACACAAATAGAAAACTAAGAAAACCCATTATACAGAATAATTTTCTTTTACTCTTTTTTCCAAATTAAAACAATATTGATTACTCAACAAATAATAAATGACATAGAGAAAATAGTTTTAATCCTTTTCATATTCTAAAATTTATTTTAACACATTTACACACACACATTCATGCATACATAGATATGCTTTAAATTAAATGTATAAAGGTAACAGTACTGTTTGTAAAAATAGCACAGACATTGTGCAATAGCAAATTGATATTTACGCCTTAAATCACGATATCCATTTTCGAGGTCAAATTGAAATATTTTTTAATCTAACTTCCTTAAAAACATCCTTTTAGAATCTAAGATTTGACACGCTTTAATTTTTCATCTAGTTTTTTTGCCAGAATCCCCCACGGAATAAGGATATTGACACGATAGGTTGCATAGCAGATATTAATCTCATTTAACTGTCACATTTATATAAAGGGTGTTCTTTAAGCCCAAAAGAACTTACGAAAGGTTTAGCCGTAAAATGACCTGTCATACTGCGATCACTTTTTGACATTTATGATCAGCATTCTCAGAACAGATTCATGCTGAAACACGGCTAGCAAATTTAGTTTAAGAATTTGTTATCGTTTCGCACAAAATATAGACGATTTCGGAATTTTTACGGCACACATACTCGTCCATCTCAACGGATTTGCTATTGAACAAATATGGAGTGAGGCAAATCAACAACAAACCCTACAGAATCTGATACATCCCGAAAAATGTTTCGTTAGGTTCGATTAAAATGCTTTTGGCATCATCTTACCTTATTTCTTCAAACAAAAAGCCGGAGCTCACCTTACGTTAAAGGGAGATCATTGAAAATATAAATGACGTACAGCTTTTTTACGGTTCTCGATGTTAAAAACGACTCTATAATAGATTAACGTAACAACCTGTGTTATTTAATCAACTACAAAATTCAACTTACGCTGTTACCAACAATGACCACCGTTATAAGACTGATGAGTCCGGATGAGATGTGAATTTACAAGGGTGGCGCTACGTGCCTAACGGCGACCGCAATTATTGACTTATGAAATTAAAAATTTGGCGATTAGTTGATTTTGAGAAATAGACTTCTCAATTGGCCTCCAAGGTCGTAAGATTTGACTCATCTCGATAATTTATTGGGGGGCTACGTGAAGTCACTGGTTTATGCTGATAGACCAACAACTATTGGCAGCTTGGATGTCAACATTTTTCTTGTTAATCATGACATACCGCCAGCAATGCTCGAAAAGTGGACCGAAATTGGTCGGCTATAATGCGGTTTCTCTACAACAGTCGCAGTGCCCAAGTGCTGCTGTGGTCACATTTAGATTTGAAAGGCCCATTAGGCAGTTCATCTGAACCAACTCTCAAATTGAAGTTAAGTCAAAAACTTTGATAAGGACTCCCGGAGAATTGTACGGATTATCTTGAGAAAATATTTCATCTTCTGGTGTTACATCCTTCGGGAAACTCAGATGCAGTCAATACCTGGGTTTCGGCAAATATCACAAATTCTCAGATCCCTAGAGATCTTTGAGATATGGTGCTATGGCAGTTAGTAGTTCCTGGTGGCACGGCGCCGCATGCCTCCTTTGTTGTAGTTCTCCCAGGAAATGCTTTCTGCCTTTCAGGAAAATTGTCTTGACGGAATTTCAAGGATCACGTGGTGGTTCTGATGTGCTACCAAAATTCTCGGGAATCGAAATCCGGAAAATATCACTTAAGGTCTGATTTACCACACTTGTGGAAGAGGCGTGAGGGAGGTGCTATTGCTCCTCAACAGATGCTGCAACCTAATTTCCAACAGCAACGCGAAAGTCTATAATCCTGCCGGATTATGCACTCAAATGCCTACCTGTGTGTGCTGGTTTGGTTGCTCTCACACTTGGAGGCAGTTGGTAGACGCATTGTTTGCCCCCCAGTTCTTAAGATCCACCATGAGATAAGTTCATTTGGCCGGTGTTTATGTAAATCTTTTCCACAACTTTAATAAGGGGAATCTTATCAAATGTTATTGACTTAATAAACTTATTTTTTGTGGCAGCATTTTAAAAAGTTTACAAAAGTTAAGTACTTTTTTTCTCTCAAAAAAGTACTATTTTGGTTGGCTTTCGGTACTATTTCAAAATCTATTAAAAACCCTAATGTAGGGTATCTTGTGATGATTTTTAAACATATTTACTTTTGCCTTAAACTTAGATTATATTTGTATCAGCATTTTTTTAAAAACGTCATAGAAAAGTTTGGTACTTTTTTTCTTAAAAAAAAAGAAGTTATTTTTGTTTGGGAGTTGCTAGCATTTTAAAATCTGGATTTTCCGTACCTAATCCAGGGTATCTTACGTTGATTTTCAAACATAAATTACTTTCGCCTTAGTTATTTTGCTCTTTATTTCTTCATAGCTGTTGTTTTTACAAAAACATCCTTCCACACATTGGCTTTTATTATTCCACTGACCATTTGAGTTATTTTAAAATCAAATGCTAGAAAAGGAAATAGTTTTTGTATGTTCGTATGTTAAAAACAAAATAAAAAGTTTCAATAATCATGGATTGTTTCCACAATGATAAACGAAGTGTTGACCAATATGCATAACAAAAGCATTACAAAAACTATAACAAATTATTGCTTTTTGTACCCTTTTAACAATAATTTATGTAAATTATAAGAAATAAACAAATCAACCCAACAAAGTCCTTTTTTAAAACAAAACACACACTCACGTAACAAGGATATGGCAGGCAGCAGTTGAAGTCGACATAAATCAAATTCTGATATGGGACACATAAGAAATAATGCCGAATGTGTGTGTGTGTGTGTTTGTGTCAAAAATCCATTTAGCAAACATGTTTTTTTTTAATTTTCAAAAAAACTAATGAGTATGTGGTTACAAGTGTTCCATCCAGCATCTTGTTTCTTAACTGATACTGTCCCATTCAACTCAATCCTTAAACATTAATTTACTTTGGTCAAGAACAAGAAATTTAAAATGTTGAGAGTCCGGTTTCTTATTGAGTTGATGAAAACCCAGTACCATTTTTTCATACTTTATACGTTTCAAGGATGAAACGTATGTGGTTTGGCTTTATGGAAGTGTGATGAAATGTTTGATGTGTGTTTGTGTGACAACACACTCACACACTTGTATCGTTAGTAATGAAACATATTGGTCTTGTGGTTCTGTATAGTTTTTGATAAAGGATTATTTTTTTTAAAACATATGGGTTGCTGAGGAGGTGGAGGGGGCTTTTCGGTAACATGGTTAAATTTTGAAAAGTGTCCGGTTTGAAAATAATTAATCTTTTAATTGTTTACACTCACTGGCCCAAACTTAGACACACACATGCACACGCATTTAGATGATTTGTAAAGTTAATTGCCATATTAATGTTAGTTAAGGGGGAGAAAAAGTGTTAAAAGTTTCCAAAAAGAAGCAATATTTCTAAAAAAAAAAAAAAAAATATGTATATACACGGTGGCCCAAAAAAGACCAACCCATGAGTTTTCCTATTTTTTAAGTAGCTTTTACTCTTGACTTAATTTACTTTAATAAGACTTGAAAAAAATGGGGTTATCCAATAAAATATTAACAAAAATTTTATTTTGTATTCAACATCTTCTATACTTCTTATTTTATGGTAAAAAACGTCCACAACATTTAAAGATTTGTTATATTTTGCCAATAGATATAAGTGTTGAGCACTCAGTACTCTTGAGAAACCCACATACAGCTGAATATGTGAAAAGCAATGAATGGGTGCCAAAATATATTCCGGCCACTGGACTATATGCAATTTGAAAAAGTTCAAAAAGTACCAATTTGATAAATTTTTTACCTCTAAAAAGTACCCTATATTTTGTACTTTGTATACCAATTTTATCGAAAAGAGAAAAAGTACCAAAGGTAAAGGAGTACCAAAAGTACGAGCCCGCAGAAAGTACGCTGCACGTAAATATAGGTTATATGGTTATATCTTATGAATACCAAATTTATCGAAGAGATAAAAAGTACCAATTTTATCTCTATTTTACCCCTTAAAAAAATACCCTATATTTTGATATGAACCATATGCCATCTGTATACCAAATTTATCCAAAAGCGAAAAAGTAAAAAATGTTTCGTTTATATCTCTTAAAATGCACGCACTACTTAAAGCTGGGCAATATGTTATCTCTATACCAAATTTTTCGAAAACAAAAAAGTACCAAGGGAAAAGAGCACCAAAAGTACCAGCCTTTCCTCATGTTAGGCCTCTAGAAAGTACACTCCATGTTTATAGAGGCTATAATCTGTATGTATGTATACCAAATTAATCGAAAAGAGAAAAAGTACCAATGATATACCTGCTTAACCTACTTTTTAAGTAGATTGAGATTTTGATGCCCTGTCGACCAGCATGCAGTTTTCCTTCACTTTGAGTCTAAAAGTTTGTAAATCCAACTATATTTTTGGTTTTTCTCTCAAGCTGCAAATACATATTAAATATTGAAAGTTTTTTGTGTCTCCTATAAAGTGTGCTGAAAGGGAGTTGGCAGGATTCCAAACACAGAAAAAAATTTTGCCAAAAATTATTCAATTAAATAATTAATTGGTGTACATTAACTATTCTATTAATTTTTTGTTTGCTGCAATTAATTTTTTTTAATCAAAACGCACAAATTTAAAGTTTTGTGTATATGTTGTGTATTTTTTAGTTTATGCAATTATTTTTTTTTAATTGACTAAATTTGTGTCGCAAGATTTGAAAATACAAATCCGGTAATTGATATTATCAATACTTTTGCAGGGACAGAGTTAGTATAACATTTAATTGTCTGAACAAATTGTTTAATTAAAGTCGATTTTCTATTTTGTCTGTGTACTAAGCTGACGATATGCAATCTGTATACGAAATTCAGCAAAAAGAGAGAATATTCCAAAAGTACCAAGTTTTCCCCCGTCTTCAACCCTTTGCATACAGTGCACAACAACGCGTACAAATTATCAATTTTTTTTTTCTTGTCAGCGATCAATTGTTGTCCCGCAGCGAAAAAATCGTCAATATTTCAATTCAATCAAAATCTGCCTTTATGATAAGGAATTAAGGCGGCCATTTCGAGGAATGAAGTTTGGTGATCGAGCATCCTGGAAGAGGTGCTCATAGAGATACTTACACTCAAGGCAATTTGGAAGTTGAGCGGAATAGTTTTGAAAATTATCCATCTGTCCCAGTTAGGGATGGGAAAATTGAAAAAAAAATATATCGATATATATCAAATCGATATTTTTTCAGAGTATCGATATATATTATTTCAAAAATATCGATATATCGAACGTATTTTGTTAATCCAAATTAAAAAATTTAATAAACCTTTGTGTATACATATTTATGAAGAAATATGTAATTACATTGTTACTTTTTATTGTTTCATTTTATTTCAAAAAATTTAATTTAAAAAACAAAAAATTCAATTAAAACAAAAAATTCAATAAAAACAAATAATTCAATTATAACAAAAACAAAAGGGAAGAATACAAAAAAAAACCATATGAAATCCAAAAAAAAGTAAACTACGAAAAATTTAAATGGAAGTAAATAAGTCATGGAAGTATGTACCAACTAACCTTAAAATTTAAATTGCACCCCAAAAGTACCAAATTTAACTAGAAATGTTTTTGATTGTTCTAGTCAAACCAGTAATCATCAGATATGGACATCAGGAGCACTCTCCGTTTTATGTGCTCTCCTGTCAATCTGCTTCTTGTATCCGGCACGGCTTCTTATAAATGCTAATGATACCAATTATTAAAAAAATATATTGTTTGAAAAACGGCTAAAGTTTCGAGTTTTTAATGTAGACTGACTTTAAAAAATATCGAATTCGATAATCGTAATTCAATATCGATATATTGATATATAGGTATTTTAAATATCGGCGATATATGTATATCGATTATTATTTTTTTAAGTATCGATATATCAATATTTTTTGCCCATTCCTAGTAACAAAATTTCAATTGTGCAAGTACTGCTACCGCAAGACTACCCACAACGACTCTGATAGGTCTTATTTGGGCTACTATGAAACTTTAATAGTTCATCTGTTTTCATCACTTTTTATCGATATTTATTAAAATGATCTTTAACTATTTTAATTTAATATTTTTTTGTTTTCCTTTTCAAGCTTGTTGTAAAGAAGACTTGGAAAATTTAAAATGGAAAGGGTTTCACTGTTGAAAAAAAATTTAAATTATCTTATTTAAGACAATATTGACTTTATATACATACATGTTTTTTGCATAAATTGTCTTCTTAATTAAGTTAATTGTAAAATATGGCCAAACATCGCAAGGTTATTTATCAGGGTCCTCTTTAAAGTGTTTTTTTTTAGTGGAAAATATCATCCGAAATATTTGGTGTTCCCTATTTATTTTATATGGAACTATGGAACAAGTCAATTAGGAATAAAAATTCCTCGGGAGTTTTCCCTCATCTCCCATTTTTACAAGTGAATTTAAGTTAACTCCAGTGAACTCCAGGGCAGTTCTTATTAATGCTTTGGGTGTTATTAAAGGGTAATCCTTTGGCAACTATTTAGTAAAAAGTTAGGAATGGCTAATATTCCATGGAAAGCTGTACTCTATTGAACAACGAATTTTAGTTGTAAAAATTTATCATTAAAACGGTAATAATTTTATTGTATCTTTTGGATTTCCTTGTAATCAGGATCCTTGTGAAACCAGTTTCTTTGTGGTCGGAATTGGCTACTGTTAAGATAAGTGACGGCTCCACTGTGGATATTTGCCCGACATCAAATTCCATTTTAAATGCCTATATTTCTTCTTTACACTGGTATCAACAAAACTGAGTTTATCAAAAAAAGTGTGTTTTTAAGAAAATTTACTTCCTAACCCAACATTTTCCCATCCTTTATTTACTAACTATGGCTTTTCTAGGGGAGTGTTTTAAAGGCGGTAAAGGCGGTTCGCCTTAATAGCAACCAAACGAGAGGAATCTTTTCGAAGGTTCCCTAAAGAGTAACCTAAAGTCGCTATAACTCTCTTAAAAGTAAATTGTCCTTCTTAAATGAAAATAAAAATCCAGCCTAAGAGTGTCTAACATCATAATACGATTCACTCGCCGCTTAATTTTCTACAACCCTGTCTCTATCGTTTACTTCTCTCTCGCTCTCTATCACTCTTTCTCCCTTTCCCACTATCTCTCTCAGAAACCACGTAAAGCTTGGTTTCCTGAAAAACAAAGTTATCTCTAAAATATTAAATTTACTGCCTGATTTTACAAAATGGAAACAACACAGAAAAAATAGTAGTTTTTTATCAATTAAAAAAATTATTGAATCAATTATTTTTTTTTTTTTGTTTTTGTTGAAAGAAAATTAAAAATATAATTTTGATTTAATTAACATTTTAGTTGTTTTGAAATAAATTTTAAATTGAAATAATAATTAAATCACAAAAAATTATTCCGTTTAAAATAAAATAATTAAAACTTGTGAAATTGTTGTTGGTGTAAATTGTCAAAATCAATCAATACATTGTTTGAAACGGCTACGAATTTTTTGATTAGATTGGTGATTAGAGACAATTTTTAAGTTTTTCCGTGAAGTTAGTGAGTGAGAAAGTATATTGAAAACAAATGTTCGTTTTTTTATTGTTGTTTTCAATATAATTTCTAACTCACTCACTTGTTTTCATTTTCTAAAAATCGGCAGTTAGTACTAGATAAATATCGGCCTTAAACGCCACATACTGCAAGACAAGTTTGAAACTATTTAGAAAAAAGTCTTGCGAAGTTTTGCCTCAACCGCCTTATAGTCCAGCCGTTCCCAATCTGACCTCCTTTTGTTGTGATCGATGAAGGAAGCTCTTATTCGTTCGCAAAAAATTCCTTTGGCTTAGAATCCGTGTATTGCCAGAAAGATCGAAAGAGTTTATAGCTTTAAAGGCAAATACTTTGAATTAACTTATTCGTTTTCCCGTCTTTCGTTTTTGTTTACAAAAGCTAAGGTGTTCTTATCCACAGAATCCATTTAAATTTTATTCAATCCTAAAGCAACAGTAAATTTACCAAATCTTTGTATAAATTTAAACTCTCCCTTTCTTTGGAATTTCAAATCTTTAGTTTAGTCATTCAAAATTGATATCGCATTCTAAATTCGCCCATCAAACATCAATAATTCATAAACAAATGTCAACATATTTCACACTCAAAATAACCAAATAATAATGATGCTCTTCAAACACTTCCACTTCCCTGATAGACTGACATTCAGCGAAACTCTAACACAAACAACCATCAAAATCATCAACCAAAAAAAAACAAAAAAAAAACAAGTCAAGTCCACACTTTGTTAAAATAAACTGCAATCACACGTCGATTAAGATTATTTTGCCAAAGGCAAAAGGACCTTCTAACTCTGCAAGAATAAAAACTGCTGCACTTAAAATAATATGCTAACAGTTATAAAGAAACAAAAAATAAACAATTTTTAGCATAATCCAGCCATCACTGCTGAGCAAAATCGCTGGCATAAAAAAAACTAAAGCATACACTTAGGATGCAAAAATGTTAGACAAACTAAAGCATACAGAATGGGAATGTGTTGTTACAATAAAACACAACATGGAGCTGCATTGCAGAATGAACAGATGTTGTGTTTTTCGTGTGAGTACAAGACAAGGATTTGAAATTTTTAAAATTGTGTATGAAATATTTTGGAAAAAAAGAAAAGAACAAAACCATAAAATAAACATGAATTTTTCATGACAAAATTCGTTGCTGCAATAACAGCATTTCAGGCGAATCTAAAGACAAAACACAGAGAGTTTAGTTTAACAAAACTGTCCAAAATGATTGTGTGAAAAAGAAGCAAAAAAAACAACTGACAAATTTAATTTTTAAACGAGGAATAATAATGAGTTCTTTTTAAACAAAATTTAGGAGTTGTTTTAAGGTTTAAGATATTTTTTACAATTTTCTTTAAACCACATATTGTTTTTTAAAGACTAATGTCAGACCATTTTATTCATATTTCTAAGGTAACGAAATTGATCAGCTATTTCCACCAACACGACACGAGTCTCTAGAAAAATTTGTATTAGCTTCTAATGATTAGCGATATCGCATGTTTGAAAAATTAAAAATAATGTACTGAGTAATGACAAAAATTCAGTCAATATCCTGCAAATAATAGGACTAGTCCAAACTCGCGTGTAAAATGTAGCCCACAAGAGACTAGGACTAGTCCAAAAGTAACCCAAACGTATGAAAAAAAATGGTCTATTTAACATTAAGATGTCCTAGGGTAGGGCCATATAACCCAGCTTTGAATTACAAGACACAAGACACAAGAGAATAAGTTTTAACTTCGTTTAAAAACGAAAACATTTCGTTAATGAACAAAATATAACAAGTGGAGATATTCATTTTCAAAAAGAGAGAGATCTTAATTGAAGAGATTTAAAAGACTTTCTTAATTTACTACCCCCGCTTTAAAGCATGGATCAAGGCGCATTTACATTTCAGATGGCACTGAAAACACAGTTGAGCTCAGCGTTGCCAGAAGATTTGGAAGGAAAATCTTAATCTGGCGAAAAAAATATCTTATTTTTAAGAGAAAAATCTTGAAATTTTTTATAACAAGGGCAAAAAAGTAAAAAAAATTTAATTTTTTAAAACAACATACTTCTTATTGTGGAAACTATTTAATTCGAAATACATAATTGCGGTATTTATACAAAATTAGATTGTAGGTTTAAATTGTGTTTAAGCAATATTTTTTCATAAAATTCTTTCTAAAATAAATTTGTAATCCATTTAATTTTTAATAAATAAGAAATTAAAAAAGTCTATTTAAATAAAGAAGTTTCATTCAATGTAATTAAAGAAAAGTTTGAGAGCTCATGCTTCATACGAAATGTTAAGGATTCTTAATTTAATATTATTATTTGTTGACACCGGTCTTATATCGAATGCATTTCGAGGAAATTGCATTTAAAAAGAGCTCATTAAAAATATATGGATTTTCTTAAATATATTCCTTATGGAATTGTTATTAAAATAATGTTGGTACATCTTTTAAAAGATATTCTTAAGCACTTATGTTAATATACTTTGTTTAAAGATTATCATAAACATGGAATGTGGAATTTTTAAACTAAAAGCTTCTTTAGTTCCATTAGTTTTACCTTTTGGTACTAAATACCTGGGGTCGAATTACGGCATTCAATATAGATCGAAATTTCCATTTAAGTTCCACTGCAATTTCGATCGATATCGAGTGCCGTAATTTGCCACCTGAACTTTGTTTTTCTTTTATTTATGAAAATTTATAAAAATGCGTTTTTTCTTTTCACAAAAAAAAATTTGTTTTCATCAGTATTCCTTAAATGAGCAACTGCTAATTTATGATGCTTTTTTAATATTTTGTATGTCCAGAAATAATGATGTGCATGCCAGACAATGGGTTCAAAAGTGTGCAAAACCAATAGTTAGACAACAAATATGATACAAAACCTCATTGTTTTAAAAATTTGCTGTTTAAAAAGTTAATAATCTTTATTTCTAAAAATAAAAAAATCGTATTTTGAGAAAAAAAATCTTCAAATCTTATTTTGGTCAAAAAATCTTTAAAAATAAGATAAAATCTTAAAGAGAGAAAGAGACTTTAAGTTCACAAGTTAAATTAAATTTTGCTGTATATTTGCAGCCTTCAGCCGTATTCTGTAATTCGCTTAGCTTAAGTTAAATCTCGATCGCTAAAATGCCTTCGAGAATACAAAATATAAAAATTTTAACGATGACATTTAAAGCCAAAATTGCGACAAATTAAATTTGCATGGCATTGTCCAATTTAGCAATGGACGACGTTACACTATTGCATTCGTAGCCAAAAATTGCTTAATCAACTTTATTGACTTTTAGCGATAGAGATTTATCTTTAGCGAATTCCGGAATATGGCTGCTGGATGAGTTGTTATTTCGAGAGAATATTTGAAAAACAATTGATATTTCGCAAATTTTAAAAACTTTAATTTTACATATTAATTTCAATTTCTTTAAGAAACAATTTATTTCTCAGCCTTTTCATTTTCATAACCACAAAGGAAATAACATTCCTAAAGTTAAGCTAAAATCTACAAGAAAACTAAAACATCCTGTAAAATACATTAAAAGGATAAGAGGAAGTATTATTTTAAGAAATTTTAGGACTTTTGGAAAAACTAAATAAACTTCAGCATATGAGTCCTTTTCATTCTTATCACACACTTGACAGACAGTTGTTATATGAACTAAGAAACCTCAGCAAATTCCCAAAAGATGAAATCATTGTTTTGTTATTTTTCAAAGAAGAAAAATTATTAAGAAAACTTATTTTTATAGGAATTATTTTTAAAAGAAAATTTATTATGTCGTACATAAGTCAGTTTGTTTTTTGTTTTTTTGCATAACAAAAATCACAAATCCCTTTTGGTCATATGAGTAGTTTTCTTAAGACAATATTGTTCCACATGAAAAATAAAAAACAACCAAGAACAAAAAATATCTGATTTCTTGTTGGGATTTTAAGGACATGTTGGCATTTGTGAAGAGGAGTTTGCATATAATATGACTAATTGCTTAATTAGCATATGTCAAAGCCAATAGATAACAAAAGCAACAACAATAGCAACAACTTAAGACACTTATGCAGGGAAACCTTTTGTTTAAGGACCTGTTCAAACTTTTGCAAACAACTTGAGTAGGAAAAGGATATAGTTTTCGTGTTCTTTTGTAATGCAGACATATGAGAAGTAAATCATAGTTTTAGATGAGGTTCCTTAAATACTTTAAATGAAAATTTTTTTGATAATTTTATAACTTACAAACTTAATTTAATTTTTTTTTTTTTGAGAGACATTTTTATTCATAAATTTATTAGAAAGGACAATAAAATTTTTATCATTACTCTTAAGGCAGCCGTGAGTTAGTAAATTGTTAGTAAATTATTCCTTTAATCTTGCAAATCAATCGACGCTTACTACTACAGTGACATCAATTCGATGCCTCATTTTTTTGTATTATTAAAATTATGTTCATGTTTAAAAAGTAAAATAAGAAGCAAAAATTCCCAAATTCTATTTTTTTAATTATTTAGTTAAATACATCAAATGTTTAAGGTAAAATGATTACGAAAACCATATCGGGCACACAGAAAAAATTAAAAATTGTCTCTAATCATCAAATTTATACCAAATTCATAGAATCAAGCAACATATTTGTTGATTTTGCTCTTATTACCAAAATGATTATATTGATTACTAAAAATTGTAAAAATTTTATATTTTGAACATTTTTTTTTTAATAAATTATATTTTTAATTTTAATTAAAAAATTATCAAAAAACTTTGCCGTTTCAAACATTGTGTTGATTGATTTTGACAATTTCCAACAATAATTTCACAAGTTAAAATTTTTTAATTTTAAGCGGAATAATTTTTTGTGATTTAATTATAATTTTGATTCAAAATTTATTTCAAAACAACTAAAATGTTAATTAAATCAAAATTATATTTTTAATTTTCTTTCAACGAAAAATAATAATTGATTTAATTATCACATTAATTAAATTTGTATACTTTTTGAATAAGTTTTTTAATTGATAAAAAACTACTTATAATTTTTTCTGTGCATGTTGCTGGTGTCTTATAATTGAGAGTGAAACAAACATGTGTAACCAAGGCGAATTCACTAGAAGATCAAGACAACATATGCTGTTTTTTTCGGTGGTCGACTTGTCAAAGTTTGTAAACAAACTAGTTTTTTATGTAAACCTATTTTTTTACTAGCAACATTTTTGACAACCTGACCACAAAAGCAGTGTTGTTGTAGAGTTGACCTCACCTTCTAGTCAATTCGCCTTGATTGGTAACGGGTAAGTTAATAATAACATTCTCTCACTTTAACTAAATTCAATTAAATTGAGTCTAATGAGTCTATTCTCCGATGTTACTGAGTCATCGCACTGATGACATTTTTTATTTAACTGACTTCGATTCGTAATTTCTGTGATGGCGATTTGTCATCACATTGAGCACATAATTTCACCTGATGACAATTTGGCCAAGTGATGTTAAAGCTGACATCACAATGATGAAAAGTGTCATGGGGTAAAAAACTAAGGCACTTGTCACAGTGCTGATGACAAAATACATCAGCGTTATAACGCCTTTTCGATCAGAGTAGAAACCGTAGATTACGGGTATGTTTTCATTTTGTAAAACCCAACTATTGGGAAAACATTTATATTATCGGGCAAGCTCTAGAAATCGATATGAAGTGAAATTTAACGAGATTTTATATTCAATTTTTTACAAAATGTTCTTCGTGTTTCCTGCTTTAAAGAAGTCTAATTGGCAGATATCCAGTAGAAAAAAGGAACATTTTTATGAATTTCATTACAAGTTGGTTTTTTAAATTTGCTCGATCTTACATCCACCTCATTTCGATTTCTAGAACATGACTGCACATAAAAACAAAATTTTTAATTCTTCGAATCTTTCGATATCGCGAAATAGGTAGAAAGAGTTCTGTTTAAGGTAATAAAAACATTCGGTTAATTGCAATTAACAAAAATTTTTTTTAAATCAACTTCTAGCGACATTGCACACTGTAAGTAAATTAACATTCCATGTGATTATAGTGATTGTGTACGCATTATTTTTTGGATAAATGAAGTGATTGTGAATTAAAAAAAAGAGCTATAAAAACCCAAATTTAAAGACGCAAAACCAAAAAGTAGTAAGGGAGATTAAGTGTTCATTTTATCTACTACTGTAAAGTATCAAAAGTAAGAATTATAGATTTCAGCTGCTTTTACGTGCCTCCCTAGTAACCACAGCATTTTTCGAGACTTTATCTATTTATTTAAGATGACTGGTTGATCAATGCCCAGCCAAAACAACTAAAGCTAGAGTCTTGAAATTTTTCCTGTAGGCTCCCCCCTTCGATGTGTAGCTACAACAAGAAGGAATTCCAAGCGTTTAGAAACGAGTTAACTCAGCAGCTCTTATATCATGTGATTTAACAGATGTAGACTTTAAATTCAAAAAACGTCATTATTAAATTATATTCTCCTCTCCTTAGCAAGCCCTCATGCACATTTTGGTACTTTTCGGAAATTCGAAAAAGGGCAAATATATAATTTTGGTACTTTTTTGGTCACCCATTTACCGTCTAAAGTTATAAAGATATAAATACAATTTAAGTTATATTCTCCCCTCTTTAGCAAGCCCTCAAGTACATTTTGGTACTTTTCGGAAATTCGAAAAAGACCAAATATATAATTTTGGTACTTTTTTGGTCAACCATTTACCGTCTAAAGTTATAAAGATATAAATACAATTTAAGTTATATTCTCCCCTCTTTAGCAAGCCCTCAAGTACATTTTGGTACTTTTCGGAAATTCGAAAAAGACCAAATATATAATTTTGGTACTTTTTTGGTCAACCATTTACCGTCTAAAGTTATAAAGATATAAATACAATTTTAGTTATACTCTCCCCTCTTTAGCAAGCCCTCAAGTACATTTTGGTACTTTTCGGAAATTCGAAAAAGGCCAAAAATATAATTTTGGTACTTTTTTTCACAAAAAAAAAATTTTAAATAATGTTAATAAAATGATAATTTTATATGACGCCATGTAAGACACATATTTATAATATCGTCAGCTTATTATTGGTTTGACCTACCGACCATTAAAAAAATATTTGTAAAATATGGGATATATTTCGAATACATCCTTTCCCACGAAATTTTTTTGGTTTCTGAGATATTAAGCATTAATTTTGCTCCATCCCATCTACTTTATTTTAATTTATTAAGCATGGTGTTGCTCTACACGGGCGAATGCTGCAAATATCCATACAAAAACGCACAAAATAAATTGCACTCTTGCTTTGTTTAATTGCCGTAAGAAAAAAAGAACTCTACACAGCAGTTAGTTAACGTATGAAGCATAAAAATCTACTTTTAAGAAATAATAATTATTATTTACGAAATAAATTTAGAAAACTGGCGTATGTGGCACAAAAAACAATTTTCACTTTCAGTAAAATACTTTTAACTTTTAATTTCGTGAATGAAAGTTCACAAAAATTTAAATTTTTCTTCAAAAGAGATGCCAATAACAGTGGTGAAAATACAAAAAAATTCTGTCGATTATATTTTCAGAAACGTCTTTTTAGCACAAATTTTAAGCTGACAATACATACTGATGCAGTTGTGAATACAGAAGAAGGAAAATTTGATATTAACTTCCAGCCCTCACTCCCGTACCAAAACAACAAAAAAATTACCCCATTTATATAGAGTTTATTAAAGAAATTTTGTAAAATAGAATGTTTCAGTTTCAGTTAAAGGTTTAATCCCCGCCCCACCAGAAGCTCAAGCTGCCTCCACAAAGTGAGTAATGCATAAGGATATGTATATGCATTTGTGTATGTATGTATATAATCAAATGTTATTATACCTCCAATACCCGTTTTTTAATGTTGTTCGATACTTTCGGGTCATCACTGTTTACTTGGCCAACACCTGTATGTACATGTCAATTTTAGCGAGGGATCAATGCTTGTTATTCTTAAGTTGGATGCCATATTTAAGCTTTTTCCTTAAAGAAATGAAGAAGTTATAGAAGTATTTTGGACGGAATTGACCACCGTGCATTCGTAGTACATATTGTCGTTTACCTGATTAAACATGGAACACGTGACTTTAATATTTATATTTTTCGACTTTCTTGTCCTTAATGAATATGACATGTTTTTAAAATTTGTTCCTTTCAAATGTTTTTGTTTTTTTTTTTATTATTCCTAATTAACGTTACAAAATTATATTATTGGGCCAAAAAATAAAGCAAAGGAGTTTCCTGTAAATAAAACCAAACAGAGTTTTTTCCCCAAAAAGAAAAAAACCAGGGTGGAAAAAAAGTTTGTAAGTCAAACAAAATCTTTCATTAAAGTGTGTTACATGTATTCAAAAGGACAAACGCATTAAAAATTAAGGAACAAAAAGTGTTTGACATATTTTTAAAAACAGCCTTAAGGTAGGCTTTAGAATATTAAAGAACTTTGAAAGAGAAACTGTAACATGTTTTTGGGTGTATGGTAAATTAAAAACTTTGTTGCATATTTGAAAAAATATTTATTTATTTCCTTAAAAATAATTTTAAAAAGTATTCAAATGAATTTTAATTAAATTATTTATTATAGTATTTTAAATTTAAACTAAATCTGCCCGCTGTATTCCTAGACATTAAATCATCACAAAATCTTACAAACTCAAGGGAGTTGTAAATTTTTGCAAAAAAATAAAAAAAAAAGTTGTAAATTGAAACAAAAATTTTGCCAGAAATCCATAAGCCAGTTCTTTTTAAGAATTCATGATTTTGGTTGCTTTTCTTGCGTTTTATAGCGTTATGGTTTGGAGACTGGCAATAGTAAAATGACATATACATTTATTTTTGTTTAATTTTTTCTTTTTATTATTCCAGGAGTCTGCAATAGTGAGAAAAAAACCCAAAATGCGACAAATTAATGTTAAACCGCTTGTTGACATTATGTCTTGTCAACAGAATGTCTGCGGTTTGGACTTGTTTTAAGTTTTTATATTTTATCGTATTGTTAAATTTTGTTTATTTTTTATTTTTAGCTTTTTGTGCAAGAAAAATACAACAAAATGGAAGATACAAAAAAAAAATATATGAAATAAGGTGTTGAAATAAAAAGAAAAAACTACAGAAATTTTGAGTGTCTGTTATTGAAGCCAAAGTTAGTATGCACGAAGGCAAAGAAAGTAGAGATATGGAAAGACCTAAGATTGCAGCAAATGAAGGTCTGTATAAGAAAAACAAGTAGAGTCAAAATAAGCCCATTTAAGCAAAAAATATCTATGTTTATAAATGTCAAAGTAAGTCATAATAAATAACTAAACTACAACTGAACTTGAAATCAACTAGAACTAAACTAGAACTTAGCTTGAAATGAACTAGAACTAAACTAGAGCTGAACTCTTACTAAAGTGAACTTAAGGTGAAATACAAGCTGAGGCAAAAGTAATCACCCTATTGGAACACGCTATTACTTTGACGAATCGCACCAAATGTCAATTCGGTTTTGACATTTGTAAAATAAACAAACGCATAATAAAAACCGACAAGCCATGAATCGGTTTACTCCGCAAGAACGCGGAATAATTGTTTCCATTTTTTTCGCAACAATTCGTCGGTTTCAGATTTCCTGGCCAACCGACACAAGCTAGACAAACAATGCGATGTTTGGCCACACACCTCGAAGAGACTGGGACAACACGAGATCTTCCCAAGGCTGACCGGCCCTGGATCAGTTGTTTTGCTGCGAATATCGCTGCTGTTGCCCAAGATGTCAAAAAGAGCCCGAAACATCGACCAGACAACTGTGCTGCGCAATTCTTCCTCAATTAAATGAATTGGAACTGGAGATTTTGTGGTTCCAACGGGAAGGTGCAACTGCGCACGCAGCTCGAGCCACAACCGATATTCTGAAACAAGCAATTCTGGGTCGCAAAATTTTCTGTTTTGGTAATTTTAACTGGCCGGCTAGGCCAGATCACCCCAATTAACCGTTCCAAACTTCTTTTTATGGGGTTTTTTGCAGTCACGGGTTTACGTCAACAATCCTCAGACTCTTGAAGGCCTTAAAGAGAATATTCGCCAGGAATACACGAGAGCCTGCCGGCCGAAGATCTGGAAAGTGCCATAAAACGAGCCCGTATGTTCATCAACTCTGGCGGCGGCCACGTGGCCGATATAATTTTCTCAACTTGATGGAATAAATTCTAGTGAAATTATTAAGGAAATTTCACAAGCAGAAACAACGTTTTCATTAAAAAAAAAAAATAGCAGGAAGAGAACATTGATTGGGTGATTACTTTGGCCCCATCTTGTAGAACAGTGAAGGGCACACTACTATCACATTTATGCTTGTGTGGGAAGCAGCAGAAAACAAATGACGCTCATCATTAAGAAATGAACACAAAGCAACAGCCGAACGTACATTGTACCAGACCACACGTAGAAAGTTATAGTGTACATGTGTCGACGTCACACAAGCAGAATTTTTATTCCTAAGCACGCGTACATAGGATTTGCAAAAGTGCCCTTCACTGTTGTTGAACTTAACTGGAACTAAAATACAACTTAACCAGAACTAAACAAGAATAGATCTAGAACTGAACTAGAACTGATTTACAACTAAACTAAAACTGAATTAGCACGAAACTTCAAGCCCAATAGAACTTGAAATTGTAAAAAATAACACTTATAATTAAATTTAAACCACAACATTTTTTTTATTCGAATGAAAAATTCAAGAAAATAATTTCAGGCATATGGGCACTGCGGCTTTTTTGACGAAGCGCTTTTCTAGCATTGATTGCCGAATGTCCTGAAAAACAGGAACAATGTTGGCCTCCAGGGTTTCAATTGTTGCTGGTTTATTAGCATCAACCAGTAATTCAACATAGCCACACATCTTAGAGGCCAATCTTCTCGAAATAATCTTAGCGCCAAATTTAAATTTCAATAAGTCGATGATTGTGGTTGCTGAAAACACATCTCGCCTGAATTAATGTCATCTATATTTGCCAACAAAAAATAATTGACTTTGATGCGTTGGTGATCTCTATGGAGCGTAACGCGAGCTCGACTTTATTTTTGAGTAAATAAGGTCCGGTGATGGAAATGGAGTCTGAGGGTCTGTTATGGATTGATCTCACTCCATATGAGTAAATTTTTTTTTTAATAACAAACTCGTTCAGATGGACGATTATGTGTGCCGTAAAAATCACGAAGTGGCCTATGAGTTGTGCGAAACGATAATTATGATTATGTTCCGCTATTCCTGGGGAAATGGCGAGCAAACGGTCTCAATTAATGACTTCCAATTAACTCTGTTGTCGGCTGTACTAATTTCATGAGCAGTTGATATGCGAAATGATAACTGATTCTTAAAGTAAATTTTATAGCGCTTTTCTAGCATGAATTTACTCATGATGATTTGCCAGAGCACTTCGTTTGACAGCTAACCCCATTCGTTTGTTCTAGCGGGCTTAAAAAAAAACTTTTAGAACTGAAGTTGAATAGAAGAAGAACTAAATAAAAGGATAAGACCATTTTAAGATTCTTTCTTTCTATTATGATCTGTAACTATCCCTAATAAAAATATATCTTTTTGATAATTTGAACAAAGCTTTTGCAATAAATATACATGACATTAAAACCCAACTCAAAAAGGGGTAGACAAATCTTTATTATTTTTTTTTATTTTTATTTTTTGGTTATTGTTATTATTTTTGTTATTATTGTTCAAAAAATCGCTTTAATATTATGATTATTCACCTATTTTCTTTATGTTAGCGATTGAAATAAAAAAAATAATGTCACTTCCGAAAAACAGAAAAACATTTTGGCTAAATTATTAACCCGTAATAGGAAGTTGCGAAAATCAAGCCATTTTCATTTTGCACTACACTCATAGAAAAATTCATATTCATATTGATGATGCTCAAACAGTTGAATTGGGACATCAATGTTATTACAATTGACATCAATGTGGCAAAAAGTGACATCAATCCAATGACGAACGTCTTTATAAAATTTTGTAATTTTTTATGCGTTATCGTCTATGATATGACTACAGTGACATCAATTCGATGCCACATTTTATGTATTTTTAACAATATTGTCATGGTAAAAAAAGTTAAAAAAGAAGCGAAAATTCCCGTATTGTTTTGCTAAATGCATCAAATTTTCAAAGGAGAATGATTACGAAAACCATGGTTCTGGTGTCTTTAAACTTAGAGTTCTTCTGTAAAAAAAAAGGCGGAATACCATGAAAGTGAAACAAACATGTGTAACGGGTAACCAAATA
Source organism: Pollenia labialis (assembly GCA_949318255.1). Lineage (NCBI taxonomy): Eukaryota > Metazoa > Arthropoda > Insecta > Diptera > Polleniidae > Pollenia > Pollenia labialis. The sequence continues at coordinate 132,817,421 of OX439143.1, read as the reverse complement.
TTAATCTTTTCTCACTGTGACTTAAGTTAATCCCAATGACAAACTGCCATTAAATCGAGCCCAATGAGTCCATTCTCCAGTGTTACTGAGTCATCGCACTGACGGTATTTTTTATTTCACTGACTTCGATTCGTAATTTCTGTGATGACGATGTGTCATTCCATTGAGGACATAATTTCACCTGATGACAATTTGGCCAAGTGATGTTAAGGCTGGAATCACAATGATGAAAAGTGTCATGGGGTCAACAACGAAGACACTTGTCATAGTACTGATGGCAAAATATAACAGCATTATGGCGTCTTTTCTACCAGTGTAGATATGAAAAAAAAGTTAAACATAAGAGAGTATTTTAAAGAATAAGCCAACTAAGACAATAATTTCTTTTACAATTTAGGTACAATTTTCTTTAAGTTAAGTGATGGAACATAAAAGTCACTTAAATATTTTTTTTTTTAATCTTTTTATCAATCGGTACATTTAAAGGGGACTTGTCATAGAAAAACAGAATAATGTGATTAGCCCTAAAAAATGTATGAGATTAACGCTGTCTTGAACGTGTTCAGTCCAATTTTTCATCAACAAAAAGCAAATTTAGACAGTTAATTTATTATAGTTCGCAATATTCTTATTATGTTGTACCCTTTCAGACCGTCCAGCTCTCTTAAGGGTTAATGTTTTAGAATCTATCCTGCCATAAAGTTACAGTTATCTAAGGCTTCATATTTTTCTCCTCATCTTTTAAGGATGCTAAAAACTGTTTTTCTATCTTTGATTTTGCCAAAAAAAAAAAAAAAAAAATGTTTTATTTTTGCCAAAAAAAAACAGGGGGAGTTTGCAAAAAAAAAAAAACAAAAAGTAGCGAAATAATAATAAAAATTATTTCTTTTGTCAAAGTGTCTACAGTTTCATATTCATTTTCATTTTGGTAGCAGCGTGGTGTGTGTTTTTTTCATGTCACTTTTCTAAAGACATAAATTTTTATAATGCTTTATGAAAATTAAAAACAAGAAGTAAAATATCTGTTTTTATAAAAATTGTTTTCGATACGGCAAATATTTATTTTGATTGAATTTTAGTTATCATTAAGTAATTAATATTTTGTTATGTATGCAACAAAATACCGACTATATTTAATAGATATTTCCGAACTTAATCAATTTACACTTTGTAGAGACACCAACTAAACCCACCCGAGAACGAAATAACAACGGAACCAGAACTGAAATAAAATACAACGGAATTAAAGGTAAATGGTAACCTAACTAGAACTTCAACCGAACGAGGACCGAACTAGAACTGAGCTACAACTAAAAAATAACTGCACTAAAACGGAAAGTGAACTAGAATTGAACTGAAGTTCTAAACTAAAAATAAACTAGAACTGAACTAGAACTAAATAAGTATACAAATAGAACTGAACTGAAACTGAATAGAAGGACAACTGGACTGAATTAAAACATAACTGTACTAGAACGGAGATTTAGAGTGATTTTTTTCTATTTGGGTTTTCAGTGTAAAATGCTCAGTAAGGTTTACCATTCATTTCACCATGTATAGACTAACAAACGAACAACTTCAGCAAATTATCGAATGTTATCAAGAATTTTCAAAACAAGTCAAAACACGCCTTACCGCAAAAATAGCTTAAGCGACATCATTTTCAATTTTCGTTTTTTTTTATAAATGAATTTATTGGCAACACTTGTTGCATCATCTCCTTAAATTTCATGGTCACATAAGCTGCCGTTACGATTTTATAGCAACAACAATTTTAGCTTAAGCGTCAACTTTCATACAAAATTTTTATGAAATAAATATAATTAAAAAAAAAACATTCTCGTGTAAAATTGTGTTTTTGTCGCTTAAGCTTTTTTTGCAGAGAGCGCCCGTTATAATTAAAGTTCGTGCTGTATGAGAAATGGGTTTCGTTAATTAAGTTCATTTTATTCTTGTTATAGTCGATCTACTAAACAGGCTACTTCAGCCAGTGTTCGAAAATAAACAGAACATTTTTCAGCGTTCGGCTCACGCACCCAGGCACGATATCTGTTTTTTTTTAGTGTTTGTGTAGACGAACACAACACTAAATGCCGTTCGTAACTACTTTCAAGAAAAAACCGAACATTATATAGTGTTCTGTTCTTCGTAAAAAAAAGAACAATTGTAAACCCTGATATGTATACAGAGTTGGATTTGCGTTGCATGTTAATTTTGACAAGCGGCGATAAGTGACACCAAAAGTTGTCCAAGTAAACAGTAATTTTCAAATGATAAGAGAATTCAGTCAGTCTCTCAACATCCTGCAATTAATTTAAGACAAAATGCTGCCAAGCTACTAGCGCCATAACGTTGTTCCTCAAGTTATGAGCTTTTTAATTAATATTCAAAATTTTACTGAGACAAATCTACTGATTCAGTTTACTGTTTCTTTATTCTTGGGCGATAACAATTCAGAGAGCTAAATATGACACCTGACTGAAGTAAAAAATTCTTATTTTGCTTAAACAAAATTATAGGCTGCTTCTTTGAGGAAAGTTTTTCAAAACTTATTTACATATTTGTTTAGCTCAATAACCTGTCACATTAAATTCAAATAAATTGTTTAAAACCCCATTTCAAATATGTTGCTTAAGTATTTGTCTGTTTAGTTTTTATTCTACCATAAAAACTAAACAAAATTATGTTGTTTATTGTTGTATTTAAGTCTGCAACAAATACATTTTCCATTAGATAAGATAAGAATAGCAAACAGAGAGTACTACACACACAACAAATCCACTGTAAAGTAAATGATAAGAACAATAGTTTTAATGTGGCTCGAAAACTCAGAAAAATTTTCGTCTCAATTTACTAGTTTGTAATGATATCTCACTAAAATAACCGTCATTGCTTTAAAACATTTATATGCATATAAATGAATCACATTAACAAAATTTTGTAATGATCGGTTGAAAGTTTACAAAAGTTCTCATACAACGACCACTTCAGAGAACCCTCTCGATATGCTTTAAAATGTAAGGACACTGGTGAACATCCAAGTCCAATAGATTTAAAATATTCACTACCAAATTTCGTAATGATCCGTACTTAACTTATCCTACAGACTTGCAATTTTTTTTAATTCTGCTTTGAAATTGCATTACAAGTCTTGCAGTGTTTGTATTATTATCTAGTCTTTCCTCTTCTCCTTATAATATCTAATATATAACTACAAAAACTCCTACATCCAACTTCAGGTTGAAAAATGTGAGCACTACAAAACAAAATAGAACTGCAAAGTACCTGAAACGGAGTACCCCTCCCCAAACTGCTTCGCAACTCTCTCACCAATAATATCGAAAATGTATGCAAAAACATATTGCTAATCTTGGTTTTGGCTGGCGAAAAACTCTTGAACACGACTCAAGCAAAACGCAAAGAATAAAATTATGATAAAAATTCGTAAAATTCAGTACAGCTTAAAAATCGAACTTGAAAAATATTTACGGATCGGTTTTAATTGATCTCTGGCTCCCATATAAAGCACCCACACGTAATAAAAATATATTTTTCTGTATGGTCACCAAGTAAGTCCATCATAAGGCAGCCACAAAAATATTATGGTTGCCTCCGAAAATTGTTGAGAAAGATTTGTCTATTTTATCGTACAAAGAGAATATATGCTGCCAAGTCTTGTATTGTATAGGAATTTCAATATCCTCAAACTTGAAAGGGACCGATTGACAGATAAATCTTGGAGGCAAGAGCTTGAGGATCCACTGTGGGTCTTCGATGGTTCGAAACCGACAAATGGTGATAACGATGCCGGTATATTTGGTTGAAATTTCCAAATGGGCCTTCCTGTGGGTAAACAGCAATGCATTTTTCAGATGTAAATTTACGCCATCCTCATATGTGCTAGGGAATATTTAAGGAGACACACGAAAATATTGAGGTGATGTGTTATGTCAGAAGCCAGGCTTCTCTAAAAGCGTTATTCTCTTTTGTGTTGATGTCTTAGGTGGTCGTGGTGGACTGTATTTCATCTCTGATTTTATGTTATGTGCTTAGCCATTCAGGCATCCAAGGGGCAGAATGCTTGGCGAATAGAGGTGCTCGCCAGCATTTATTGCTCCTAAGCCCTTTTTCGCTACCGATTAAGTCATGGTCCGAACTAGAATTCGAATCACGTAAATTACTTTTGCTCAGGTATCCAATTTTGGACGATCCAACCAAATTATATGGCTCTATACGTAGCATTGATCTGTTATGGGTTAATACCGTGGCTCCATAAAGGATCCAAGGCGTCGCAGTACTTATTGCCTTCCATATTCGTTGTCCAAATAAAAAAAGTTTAGGGGGCGCGAATGAGGTGGTCATTTGCGAGCATCTCATCAAACAGTTAACTTTTTCAGATAAATTGGTATGAATCAGTTTAGGCTCCTTACTCCGAATTTGAAAATAATACTTGGTGTCTAATCCATTGAGCCAGGAGTGAAATTCATCCGAAAAGCTAATTTTCTTGTGTGTGCGATCAGGCAACGTTGACGCTGCAAAATAAAGCTTAGCTATAATTTCTAATAAGCCTATGAAAACAAAATTTATTGATAATATTGATATCCAGCCCATTTTTTGAGATATATTTGGACGCCAGAGAAATTTTCGCCTTGAAGCTTAGGCAGCGAAATTTCGAAAAATTATACTTTTTCAAATGGGAGTTATTAAAGTAAAATTTTATCTCTAAGCGACTTTTAAAGATTAATGCCGAAAAGAGTAATTTTTTTTTGTTGTGAAATCCAATTATGGGACAATTTTATAGACCTTAAATGTCTCGGGTACCAAAAGAGAAATTCTGTAAACTTTGGGTATATTGAAATGTGCGCTTGAAACTATTTTTTAGGGTGTTACAAACATTATCACAATCGCTCTTTACCCTCCTTCACCAACCATGTTTGTGTAGGGTATAACAAAAAGTGGGTGAATAATTTTTGCGTTTTTTATGAATTATTCTTTTATCAAAATAATATACAAATATCTAATCTTATCTTTTGTAGATATTACAAAATTTTAACAACAAAACAACACTAACAAAAGAGTTTTGTAGAGTTTCCAAAGAGAATGAGGAATGCTTAAGACATCAAGATTTAACTGCATTAGTTTTTAAAAAAAATTTGTAAAATTAGTTTATATTTGAAGCAGGTGATGAACGAAGGTAAAATAAAGTGTTGAAAAAAAGTTAAACAAATTTTTTATAAAAAATTTAATTTTAAAATAACAAAAAGCTGGTGAAAAAAATATTATAAAAAAATTATTTTCTTTCGGAAAAGTAATGTGATCGCAAATACAATTGAAAAAATTATGTGCTTCGGTTGAAATTAAAAAAGAAATGAAACTAATTCAGAAAAGTGCAAAAAATATTTGGAAAATTTTCCAATTAAAAAGAAACAATAAATCTAATAAAAAAAAAACTGGTCTTAACTGAAAACTTTTCATAACGAGGAAAAATAGCAAAATAAACTTTAAAAGTTTTTATTTTTAAAAATAATAATTAAAAAAAAATTACCAATTTTAAATTTATTTAATTTTTGCTGCTATCAACTGTAAAATAATTCCACTATTAAAAGTTTTCGAAATATTTTTATCTTATCATTCAAAAAAAAGGGGGCATTAAAATCGCATTTAGAGACTTGTATTTACCAACTGTAAAAATTATGACTCTTGCACGAACAAGTGTAGAGTTTTTTTGCGGGTTTTTTTTTTGTCAAATAAATCTCTCTTTCTTACAACAAGTGCGTGAACAGGTATTTCGAAAGACATTAAAAATATATGTGGGGGACTATTAAACACCAGTAAAGCCCTAAATTATCTAAAAACCCATACAAAAGAATTGATATAAAAAAAATATATTGTAAAACTATTTTTTAAATGTATAAATGGTGAAGGTGAATTCTCTGTAATTTTGTTAAAGATTAAATACTGATAAAAAAAAATTATGCGTTAAAATACAAATGACTCACTTTAAACGGAAGTTTAGTCAAATTGCTATCTGTCATTATAATCATCAATTGATTTTTGGATAAGGACTTACTTAAATTTCCCAAAACTGATTTAATAGAAATGAAAAAAAAATACCCAAAATAAGAAAGAAAAAAGAAAGAAAGTTTTTCTTTAGCCTTTAAGTCACCCTTGTGTGAAAAACAACACAAAAGGAATAATTTTTGTACGATAAACCAAAAAATTGTTGATAGAATTTATATTACTATAGAAATGTGGTGGTTAAATTTTAAGGGCCGATGTTGAATGTGAACCACACCTAAACGTCAAGTTTTTTTCTGCATTTCATTTGGCATTTCTCAATTTCAGACTTACACAATTTAAACCATGGAAAGATACATAATCGAGCAACGCGTTAAAGTTATTCAGGCTTTTCAAAATAATTTTCAGGTTTATTATGAAAATAGGCGTTCAAATCAAAATGCATATCGTGCACTTCCAAAGAAAATCATCTTCAGTGATGGGACAGATTTTCACCTCAGTGGATTCGTCAATAAGCAGAATTGCCGCATTTGGGCGAATGATAATCCAAGAGTGATTGTCGAAAAACCAATGCACCCACAAAGAGTGACTGTTTGGTGCGGTTTATGGGTTGGCGGCATCATCGGACCGTCCTTTTTCCAAAATGAGGTGTTACTGTGAATGGTGTTCGCTATCGTGAGATTGTAACGATCTTTTTATGGCCCGAATTGGAAGATATGCATGTGAACGATATGTGGTCTCAACAGGACGGTGCCACTTGTCACACAGCTAGCAAAACAACTTAAGTTTCCATTGTAATATTTTAGCAAGGTGGCTGCAATATCACAACAATACAACAACAACAGGAAAAGCTATAACACTCAGCTGTTTTTTGAGAACACCTTGCAAATAAATAAACTTGTTTATGATATTTTTTGTATTTAGTAGTGCTACCATACTTTTATCTTAATTAAATAAGACTTTTCAAATAAAACTCAAAAAATCAATTTGTACTTAAATGCGATTTAAGTTTATGTAAAAATTAACTTAATATAGATTTATATACTATTCTGAAAATTGGGCATTAAGTCATTGGCTTTAATTCGATTTGTTTCCCTTTCGTTTGGTTTAGATCACTTTAGTCTACCACAACTTCTTCTAATCGTTATCATCAGCTGTTAGGAAAAAAGTCTATAAAATACATCAAATAAATATTTTTCAATTTAACATAACGCAAAACTACAGTTTCTGACTTAATACATTTTTGCCAAAAGCAAAAGAGTTGTCAATTCATATCCGATAAGTAAGGCAATGCTTAATGCTCTGAAATTGCGAAAGAAGAATAATTAAAATGTACATAATTTTTAATTTGTTTAAAGACCCAGATTTATTTTATAACAACGAAAAAAGATGTTCCCGCTTGATTCAAAAAATTAAGGATTTTATATGCAGAGCAGCTGCATAAAAGATTTTTCCGATTAGATTCTGTTAGAGATGATTACAAAAGTTATTAATAAAGAAAACGTTTATTTAAAATATTTGGTAATAATTTGTGTCAATTGGTCCAACAGACTGGTCCTGGGATTTGTGAAAATAGAACAAGTACAAAAAGAAAGGCTCATGACCAGTGAAAGAAGAACCATAAACAAGTTTATGAAAAACAAAAAGGTAGAAAAAGTAATGAATTACAGTACAGTCTTCACCGGTGCTGTGACACAGTTTTTGGTTTTTTCTAAAATTGGGTTCTTGAATTAAATTCTAGGACTTGTTTTATTGAAATAAGACTACATTTTAGTAACTGCCACTTCGAACGTTCATTGAGAATAGATCTGTGACTAGTCAAATGGTGTTAATTGACTCCCTCTAATGACAACCCCATGTAAAAGTGATGGGTCTTATTCATAAAGACCTATCACGGGACTACTTTGGTGTCAGTTCGCTTCTCTCTAGGGTAGTTTAAATTTTTGTTTCTTATATAAATGCTGTTGACTTTTAATTACTTATGTGGCAATAAGTTCTTAAGTCAATTCGCTTAGATTTATAGGAGAACAATTTAAACCTTTAAATAAAGGTGGCTTTTAAAATGTTATTCCGAATTTAATATAATCATCAGTTCTCTGCGGTTATAGTTTTTATCCCTAAACACTCCTAATGTCACAGATCGGGAGTTTTAATTATTCCAAATAAAATTGCACCTTGAAAAAAGGTAACCAAAATTTTATTTTGCTCAAAGAACCTACAAAATAATTAGAATTTTGCCCATGTGCAGTTTTGAACATGATGATCTTGAGGTGCCATTAAGCACTTTCCTTTTTTCCACAGAAATATAAAAGTTAAATGCATTTATAAACTTATTTTATTGATCTCAGGAAATGTTAGTTAGTTGTTCAAATAAATTCAATTAAATAATATTTTGCATCGATTTGTAAAGAGCGGGAATTCCCGGGATCCCGGGAAATTGAACAACATAACTCCCGCTTTCCCGGGAAATAAAAACGTCCGAGAAAAGAAAAACTCTAGCGACAACCTTAATACAAAATTTTTATGAAATAAAATAAAAAAAAAACCTTCTCCTGTAAAACTGTGTTTATGTCGCCTCAGCTCTTTTTTTTTGCGGTAATGACTCGATATTTTGACATTTTTGAAAATTATACAAAACTTTAATGCTTAACAAGTTACTGAAATGCGAACTATTCTTAAAATAAACTAACACTATAAATGTATGTGTATATGATATCATCGGCATATGATTAATTGATAATATTTCGATTGCAAACAATTTCTTGTAAATCGTAAAAATATTGATAAAGTTGCTAGAGACAGAGATATCGATAAAAAGCAAAAAATAAATATAATAAAATCAGCTACAACGTGTGTTTTGAATACAACAAACTTTTATCAAATTAGAAATAAAATTCATACAACTAAATCCACAAATTGAATAGGAAATACACCTGTCGAAAAGTCTCCAAACTGAGAAATATTTGTGACACGAATAAAACATTTTGAGCACAATGTTAACCCTGAGCTAATTATATACATACTTTAAAGATAGTGTAACCAAAATGTCTATATTTTTAAATTTATTAATCATATTCAAAAGCAACTATTAATTGTCTATTTTTTTCTCTCTCTCTCTCTCTCTTTTCAGACTTTTACGACTTTTCAAAAAGAAAATAATTCCGGAAAAAATATTAGGAATTTTATTTCAAATTATGTTAAAATCGAATCAAATTCAACCCTTTGTGGCTCTGATTGCTTTATATCTATGCAGTAGCATAGATTTAACACAAGCCCAAGAAAATGCCCAACTACAAATACCACCCTCCTTGGTGGAGTGCTACAATACCTCCTACTTTATGGATCGCTCTAATCGTTTGCCCTCGAATATTGAGACTTTAATAACGCTTATAGAAAAAGTGGAAAATTACAATGGCTTAAATCAGGATATGCGCCAACTTGCCGTTTCTCTGATACATCGTTTTCGTCAGGATGGCATACAAAGGGCTCCCGGGGTATCGGCCAATCCTGGTGTTATACCCTACAGTCCTACCGGTTTTCAATTCCCCAAATTTCGCATCTTACTACAGCGTTTAATACCCGGTAATGCGAATAATTTTCCCAACAACACACTGACCACAGAGGAACGTTGTTCCCTTCATTTTATGCTCTCAAGTTCGTTTGATACCCGTGTTAGAGGTGATGAGAATAATGTGTGCAGCAACTTGGCCCAATATAGATCTCAACGTTTACCACGCGATATAAATACTTCTCATCGAAGACCCAGTAACTTTTTAGGAGATGTTGAAATTTTGGAAAGCCTTCAAGCTGTGGCAGCTAAACGTGGGGCTCCCTTACAGGCTGGTCAACGTTTCAATACGAATGCTAAATCCTACGACTACGAGTATGGCTGGAGCGATAATGGCTACAATGGCAACTCTATTAGCCAATGCCCAGTGGAAAATGGCGTCATACGCACCCAATGGGGAACTGTGGCGGCTGGTAATTTATTAGCCGGCATTGCTGCTGGTCTTCAGCCTCAGACAGTTCCCTTAAGAACTTTGCTGGCAATGGCCTCAAGACGCGGTGGTTATCAAAATATGCCTCAAATAGCTACAGTAAATGTGGACAACAGATGGGCTGCCACTCTGGCGGGTGATTTAGCTGAAGTAGCTTTAGTGCAAGTTCCAGTTTCCACCAACGAACAGGCCACCGTAGGTGCTACTGGAGCCTGGAATAGTACGGTAATGCCCAAATGGTATTTCCTATCACAAAGACAAAATCTTGAAATGACCGATGCAGAAATTCGCGGCGGTATTGATGGTCTTATTTTGGGCCTAAACATTGCCCAGTGGTCCAACCAAGTTAGTAATCTAAAACTGTCCCAGCTGCTGCGTATGTACTATTCATTGGATGGTGTTTTAGGAAGCGGCATAATGGCCTGCAATCGCATGACTACCTTTCAAAATATAAACAATTATCAACAAACGATGATGGCTCAGACATCGGCTTTTGCCCAAGTTTTGGATCGTGAAATGCAATTGGCAGTCACTCTATCGCCAGATTCTATTGCCAATTTTTCACTATCGGCCACAAATGCTTTAATCAACTATTTGCGTAAGTAATTTAAAATGTTTATTAGTAGGAAATACTCTCTGATTTGGTTTTGGTGAAAATAATTAAAGAGACAGGTTAAAAAATGTATGTATGTTTTCAAGCAGCATTAAGTCTTAAACTTTAGGCAAAAATTCTAAAGCATTGTTGGGAGAATAAGTGTCTGTATGTGAAAGCATTAGAAAAAAAATTCTCACAATTTTATTTCAAAATGTGGTCTGTTTAAACACTATCTGAAAGCTGCAATTCATACACTAAGTTAAGCTTCCGGACTAGTTTTCTCTCTTAATTATCAACAAAAAAAACCTTAGACGTAGTAAAACGGGCTTTGAAAATCCAATTCAAAGCTTCCATGGCCGTTATTAAGAAATGTCATCTTCAATTATCGGTATTTAGAATGGTGGGTCCTTAAAGAAAATCAGAGTTCTAGAGATCATAATGAGCAAGAAATGTAAAAACCGGTGTTCAAAAATAAACACTAAATATCGCTCCATAGTGTTCGGTTCGGTATATTTGTGGAAAACACAAACGCTAAAAGTGTTTGTGTAGAAAAATCATTAAAAAAAATAAAGTTTCCCTGTTTGTCATCTCTCGAACACAAAAATAATACTGTTTTTACCGAACACAACAAAAGATGAGAACAATTAATTTCGTTCGGTTTTATTTTAAAAAGCACAAACTTCATTGTGCTCGGTTCGGCTCATTAATATTCGTCCCTTTTGGCTGGTAATAAAAAAAATGTTTTACAGAAACAAAATACACATACGAAAAAAAAAGAAAAAGCCAGCAAAATAATTTTACACAAACACTACAATTGTTCTGTTTTTAAGTGAAGAACTATATTGTTAATAGTCGCATAACCTAAACGATTTGTCGTCGTTTTTAATTTAATATATTTCGTTCTGGTGAAACCCTAATGGCCATTTTCTCAATGCAGCGACAAACTGTCTGTCACTTAATGTCAACATAAATTTATTAGACCAATAAACTGTCCGTTTACGATTTTGGGTTTTTCAATATACCGACAAAAAACATTGTTTTCAGTTGGCAACACCTCTCAAAACACATGTTTAAGTTGGGAGTCAGCTGATTGAATTTATCTGTACGGCAAATAAAAAGAATATAAATAATTGGCAGATGAGTGGTTTAAAGTTTATTAAAAACAACTTCCAAATTCTTGCGTTTGCGATTCACAGCACATCCCCGATTATACAAATAAAGCTGTTAAGCGAATAAGAATTATAAGCAACAGTTTTACTTGTAACAGAATCAAAGCTTAAACAAAAACACCAACAATAAACAGTGAGCTTTTCTTTTCTTACATTCCCCACTACAATTGGTTGGAGTTCTTCCAACATTTATTGTAGTTGTAAGTAGGTTAAGAAAAAACAAAATAAAAACAAAAACAACTTGCTTTATTGGTTTCGCAAGAAAATCAAAAAATTAAGCAAGTTGCCAGTTCAGTTTTTTAAGCCGTGCACTTGCCAGTTTATTATCAAAGTAATTTATGGGAATACAAAATTTTAAGAATTTCAAGAATAAAAATTGAGAATTAAGCACAACCAATAAAATATTGTTAATTAAAAATTTTGTATTCCCAAAAATTACTTTGATTATAATAACCGAATATAATTCCCTTAGCGATGAATGATCCAACATGTTCGGTAAGCAATGCTTTGCCCCAGGATGTCTCACAAACCATAACGCCCATGACAAATATTTACGTCTACATGGATACAACATGGCCCTTTTATCAAGTCCAAGAATATGTCAAGTAAGTCAGTCATTGATTTCATATTGATTAACTTTATCCTTAATTCCGAACATTTACAGTTATGTCTTAAAAAATCTTAACATCAATCCTTATGCCAGCTCTGTGACTTTATTGGCAGCAGCCGATGCTTCCATTATAGTAAATACCACCAATTATATAACTGATATTTTCCAGGGTTGGAATTACACGACACACAACAATTGTAAGTTTGAAATAGAATTTTTTTTTCGGATTTAATCTATTTCTATTCCTCTAAAATTTAGATACCCAAGGCTTTAGTTTACCTACGGTTGTGCGCTCTCTTCAAAATATGACCAATCAGTACATGAATGCCCAAAAGACCAATTCTTCGGTAGGAGGACGTTCTTTAGTGGCCTTATTAGTACCGTATATGGCTACAGTTAGTGCATCGGATTCAAATTATGCCACCACCCAGTTACAATATTTAAGCGAACAAGTGCCCGATTTAAGGTTTATTTACTACGCTGGTGGCACTGTTTCTCGTTTCTCGTCGTTTGTATCGGACCCCACTAAGGATTTGTATCCCTTAAGTCAATCAACTACGGCTCCAACTGCCGGAAGGCCAGTGGTTATGAGAATTAAAATGAGTAAGTTTATTTTTTATAAAAATTAACAAAAAAGTTCGTTGCAATAATACCTTGACTTCCTAGTACCACGCCGTATTATAAATCCACGCTGTGGAAGCTCCTGGTATACGTCTACCTGGGGTACGGATCAAATGGCTCAATATGCCCGCCCAGGAGTTATCAATTTCTATCGCATGGTACCCAACTACTTTTACGGAGCCGGTAGTGGTCGTTATTTGAACATACAATCACAAAATTCTGTACAATTTACCGTCTGTACCTCTCGGTCGATTGTGTTGCCCCAACAAAATGCCACCTCCAGTAACTCTGATGTCACCTGCAGCCAATTGCAGAGCAATACCTTTTCATACGACCTTTCCAATGCCTGTGATGGTTACTTTACCATACATCAATGTCCTCCCCTATATGTCTCTGTGCAGGCACCTTCATCATCGTCTTCATCCTCTTCTTCATCCAATGGTTTTGGTGGCAACACTTATTCCAGCATTTGCACTGATGCCGCCTGCCAGACACCCGATCAGGCCCGTTATGTTATGTCAGTAGTTAATCTGGGCTGTTACAGTGGCGTGTCTGCCCTTACCGCCAGTTTTGCAACCATAATTATGGTCTATTTATTGAGTAAACTTTTCTAAATTATTTACTAAATATTAATGACATTCCAATTTTATATATTTTTTGTATCCATATAAGACGAGTCATTTTTTCACCTCTTCTTATTTTATTGTATGTACTTAACAAAGAAAATCTATTTCAAAGAAAAACATTAATGCCATCCCACGTTTATTTTTTAAGTTAAATCTGCATTAAAATAATTTAAAAATTTTTCTAATAAAACTTCTAATTAAAAAAAAATTGGATTTGATCCATTAAACAAAACAGAGAGTATTTCTTAGTTAAACTTTTAAAATTTGAATTTCAAACTAAATTTTCCCCTTACAAGAAGCTGACGTTTTGACCTGTCCAACATTTGAACCAGCTTTTGGTGAACAGCCCGAACACATAACCAATCGTACTACTATAATGACCGATATGTTTGTATTTTTGGATACTTATTGGGAATATGATTATATTGTGGATTATGTCAAGTATTTATAATGATAATATCAAGGCGAATTCATGTAAACGGTGGTGTCGATACTACAACAAGTAACAACACCAAAAACACAACAATGTATTTTTTTGTTGCTTTCGTTGGCCGATATGTCAAAAACACAAGTAACTTTTGACATTCCTCTCCCTAATTAAGAAAAAAAAGTAGCACAGCTGTGTTTTTAACGCCACCTGAAAGTCAATTCGCCTTGGATAATATCTAAGATTTATACAAATTTTTTTTAATAATTTAATTTTATTTTAAATATTTCTTTAGCTTTATAGTGCAACGTTTAAATATCAATCCCTATGGCAGTTCCATAACTCTATTGGCCGCTAGAGATGGCAGTGTAATGGTTAATCGTACATTTTATATAACAGATTTTTATGAGAATTGGAATGAGACCAGCCAATCTTGGGGTAAGTGAAAATGAGTATCTAACATTGAACTGAGAGGCATAGAACATAGAAATGGAATAACCAAAATGTTGGCTTTATTAGCTTTCAAATGTCACAGCATTTAATCACCCTTATCTTGGTTGGCTAATTTAAAATTCGCCTGCGACTGTTTGGTAATGAATTAAAGGACATAAGTTCACGTTCTCTACAATCTATTAACAAACAGTCGCAGGCCCTAGTCGGATATACATACATATATTTTTCTTTACTTCTTTTCATTTTCAGTTAGACCCGGTTTCAGTTTACCCCTAATCCTAAGTAAAACTCAAGTTTTGGCCGAAACTGTAATGAAAGAAGAGCGTAATGCCTCCTCCTTAGGAGGACGTTCCATGATTGCTTTACTTATACCCAGTCCCGTAGCATTTATATATGACTATGACTATGATTATTGTAAAGATTTTATAAATTATTTAAACAACTCACTGCCAGGATTGACTTTTCTTTATTATGCCGGCGGGGCTGTTATACGTTTTGAGGATTTTGTTAATAACGGACAAGAGGATTTATTTGTATTGAGCTATGATTTCGAGGTAAAAGCATTAGCAGAGCCTGTGGTCAAGAGAATAAGAAAAGGTTTGTAAAATAAAATTTTTAAAAACAACAAAAAAAAATGAATTAACATAAAATTTTACTATTCCAGTACCCCGCCGTTTAATGAATCCTCGTTGCTCGGCTTATTGGTCAGCACTGTCTACGGGCTCAAATCAAATCACCCAATTCGAGGGTCTGGGTCACATGAACTTCTATCGCTTATCACCCCACTACTTTTTTAGCGAGGGCAGCATGCGTTATTTAAAAGTGAAACCTCTTAGTGCTGTAGCTTTCATAGTCTGTACCTCACGCTCCAATCCTTGGCCCTATCGTAATCCCACTTCACCATATACCCAAGGAGAAGATTGCCAACAAATTACGACATCGGATTTCAGTTTGGATTTGGGTGATTTGTGTCTTAATTATGATACTTTTATGGATTTTATGGATTATGGATTGTATTTGTCGGTGCAGGCTCAAAAATTTGTCGATGCTAATCTGTTAAATTGTAAGGAGCCGGCTTGCGCTACCCCATATGAGAGTCAATTCGCCATCATGGTCAATAATTTAGATTGTACTAATAACGGGGCAAAAAGAGAGCTATTTGAAGGGTCCTTGATGTTAATAATGTGGTTAGTTTTTAAGATCTGTTAAAGGATCAAAAGATAGTTCAAATATATTTGTATGTAAAATAGACATAAATAATAACCAGGAACTATAATTGCAATTAGTATAAGCAGTTAAAAGAAACTATTTTTAAGTTTGTATAAATTTTTTATATTCAATAAAATTTAAGTCCCATTGGACTTTTTAAAAAAAACGTGATTTTATACAAAAAAATCGTTATTAATTGCGTGGTATGTTTTAGGCTGTAGGGAAGAGAGGGTAATCCTGAAAATAGCGCTGCGAATTTCTTAAAAGGCAAAAATCACTCGGAAGAATTATTTCCGAAATTCCAGGGAATTAAAAAAGGGGGCATTTCTATAACTTACACTTAAGGATTTATGACATTAACAGTCAAATTAACCAAGTTCAGTTAAAACTAACTATTACTTTAACTTCCAGTAAAGAATATGTTTTCGTCAATTGTAACTGATAGTTAATTATAACTGAACTTGACGAATTTAAAATACGCCTGCGATTGTTTGGTAATAGAATTTTTCCTTTAATCTATTACTAAACAGTCGCAGGCGCATTTCAAATTCACCAACCACGATGAGGGTGATTATATGAGTATATTAAGAGAAGTTATCTCATTGAGAACTGCTGTCCTGAAGGATCATTTGAATGGGACTAGGTCCATATATAATCCTGTTCTGAAAATCACTTTGGCTCAAATCACGTGATTTCAAATCCAATGTCCCTTTTTAAATCACACGTGTGATGTTTTGGTGTTCCGTTTTTGTGTATTTTGGTGTGATCTGCAATTGTCGAAAGCACACCAAGGAACACAAAAACGGTATGACTTTTAAAACTCCACAAAATCACGCTTGTGATTTGCAAAGCACGTGATTTGAAATCACGTGATATTTAGAACAGGCCCAATAGTTAATAAATCTATTATAACCAATTTTAAAATAAATGAAAAAACTTTAGGCGCATATTGCTATTGAAAGTTTAAGAACGTCCCGTCCGACCAAATTGAAGACAATCGGTGAACTGAACATTCATAAAACTTCCAGTCCTTTATTCTTCTGTGTATATTTCTACGTTTTAAATTCAATTTAAATTATTATTTAATTTCTTTTTTAAACTTTAAAATTTTGTTATCCTTTTGTGAGTTCTTTTTTTTTTTTTTTGTGTAACCAAAAGATTTTGTGTGTGTGTTTGTGACTTTATGACTTCTACTACACTTGGCTTCCTGTCCACAAAACAATTTGACAAAAGTTTTGTGTCAACTTATTTGTTGTTGCGTGTATTTCATATGTCAGTGAAAATAAAAAGTATTTCTTTCAAAAGTTTGTTTTCTGAAGATGAAGATGATGATACTTTAACACAATCAATAACAAACAAATATTTGCTGAAGAAAAACATATTCATAATTTTGTGTCACAGAAGGTTTGGAAAAAAGTTTTATTCTTGCTGAGAGTGGGAGAAAAATGAATTTTTGAATTGAGATCAGTTTTGACTTAATGACGCCATATTGCAGGCAATTAGACTAACCAGTGTTGAAAAATAAAAATTTTTAAATGGTACTCAACTTCCACTTAAAGAGTACTTTTTCCACCAAATGGTACTTTTTGTTCAAAAAAAAAAAAATCCACCATTTATGAAAATAAAAGAAACAAAAAATATTTTATTCAGAAATTTATAGTTTTTTTTTTATTTTCCATCAAAGTTGAGAAACGTGGAGAAAACGGATAGTTGGTAAATAGCGATTTACCTGGACAAACACAAAGCAAACAGTGCAATTTTTGTATATGCTTTTCTCAATAAATAGATCTATCAATAGAATGAGGATCCGTTACCTAGTTTTCGAGATATTCACCCTTAGCGTGGTTGGCGTATTTAAAATTTGCCAACCACCATAAGGGTGGTTGTATTTGAAAGCGGACCAAATCAGTCAACTTTGAACTAAAAATCTGATTTCAAAAAGAGAAGCATATTTGAAATCGTTGGACATTTTCCTTTCAAATAGGTTTATTCAATATTTTTGAGGAGTGCCTGAAATTTTTGATCTTTGCCGAATGTGCGTCGGTTAATAAAAATGGTATTGTACTACATATTAGAAATAATATTTTCTGGAGTGAAGCTGCTTATTATTTTTAAGGTTTTATTTTTAAAACAAAATTTAGTTCTGAATGATTCGCAAAATCTCTAATAAAATGACTTTGTTCCTTTCAGTTTATAAACAATTTGCATGTTTAAAATAAGTCAAATCGAGTACCACAAAAAATTTAACTTTAAGGCAAATGCTTTTTATTTAAATATTAATTTTTCACTAACATTTTATCAAATGCATCGCTTTTTATAAATTTTCTTGCAACTTCTAAGAACAAATATCCCATTCTGAATAGCAAAATATAAATCCTGGCGTCCTCGCTTTGAATTTTAATATTAACGTCGTTAATTAATTTTTTGTACACAACAACATAAATTTTGGAACAAATACATGATTACCAAACTCTGATATCGAAATGATCACTTCACAGTTAAAAGTTTAAAAGCTTCATGGATAAAAAAAAGTACTAAAAACAACGCGGGGGTACTGCGGTAGTTTTTAATTAGAAAAAGTACTGAAAAAAGTACTAAAGTACTGAATTTTTCAACACTGTGACTGACTAAATAATTGACTATAATTCTACTCTGTTCTGGTTAGCGAAATTAAATACTTCGACTGACTAATTTGAAATGATAAAAGCTTTTTTTATTTTTAGAGCTGTTAACAAGGCGAATTCATTACAGGTTTTTTTTCGATACAAAAACAAGTAAAACTCCTAGAAAAACCAGAATCAATTTGTTTTTGTAAAATCATTGTTCAATGTTGAAAAAACCGAAACAATAAGATAATAAACCAAATTTTAACATCTCACAAATCCAAAGCTGTTAAGTTCACCTGTAATGAATTTGCCTTGGTTTTTACACAATTTTATTTCTTTTTTTTCAGGTAATTCACACTTTAATTACAAAATTTTGTCATGTTTTATGTTAACATGTATAAGGAAGCCATGGCATTAAAAGCTATTTTCGGGAGTAGTATTTGTATGGGAACTATGATCCAATTCCAATAAAATTTGGTAAGATAATAAAATAAGTTCGGACCATAATTAATATTAATACATACCAACATAATAAGATGGTTTATGGGGCAAAGACCCTATTCCGTAAAGAAACTTGTACCGAACCGATTTGTTCCATTCGATCAAATATGGCGATCTGTACTTAGCGGACAGGGTTTTAATGGGCAGCCTGCCAGCCAGCCGGACGCACATCGATCGGTTTACTTAAAGGTGGTTATATTTTAAGATGTTAAAACAACTGAACAAATGCATAATACCCTCTTCACTATTGTGGTGTGGGTAAAAAAAACTGCAGAGTTTACTTGTATAGTGTGTGTCACAAGTTTCGTTTACGCCGTGCCAGACTTGAGCATTCACCTTGTGTAGTGTATGACCGGCATTAGAATTTTGGGCAAGAACCAAATAATCTGTTACAATTTTCATTATTTACTTTGCAAGATACTGAAATATTTTATAAGGGACCGTTTTCGGACCATGAACTGTACATCAAATACACCAACCAAATCTGGAAGCAGTGATTTCTAAACATTTAAGATAAATTAAGAACAAAAAAAAACAGTTAGAGATTCTTTGCTGATTCAAAAATTACTATGGATTGTGTGTTTGCTAAAGTCCTAAAAACGTAAAAGCTATTAGCTTGTATTTCCACCTTTAACTTTTTTCAGGTTTATGTCTAAGATAAAATGAAGTATGCCATCTGCTGTGAAATTTAAGCATTTGCAATAAAAAAATTATGTATTTTTTCTTTTTATTTCCTTTTTCTACGAGGAACTCGAAACTTTTTCAAGCAAAAAATTTTTAAATATCAAAATAACTTTTGATTTTTCATTTGAAAATCGTTTTAAGGTTTAATAATAATTAGCTGCTCGCCTTAAGAACACAATCATTTTGAAGGGGGGTTTTCTAAAGGGTGCTCCAGCACGGCATGCAGCCAGCTTTTTTTCGGGGAGTTTGAGTAAATGTTTTTGTTATGACGCCAGCGCAAAGAGTAAAAACTTTTATTTACTAACAAATCGTCACAGACACTCTCGCATCAACTATTTGAAAACATTTGTTGTTGCTTTTAAAACTGCTTTTTTCGGGAAAACACTGGCATTAAGGATACAATTTATATTTTTTAATGTTACGCAGAATTTATTAGTGAATTGGCAATTGTCAGAGACGGACACAAGTTAAATTTTAATAAACAAAAAAATTCTATATAAATTTATAAAAAATAGTGGATAACTTGAATTACAAAAGATAAAAATTAACTAAACAACTCCCTCCCTAAAATGCTAGGGAGGCGCGGGAAAGCTTAAACAAAAAAAAAAGAAAACAAAATGAAGGAATATGATTTCCTATTTGAGAAAAATTGTGGTAATTTAAGAAAAACATTTTCAGGAAATGTGTGAATAAGTTTATAAAAAAAAAGTTTTTTAATTCAAACAATTTCAAAAAATTGAAGATTGTGAAAGAAATTACCCATAATTTTTAAAATAAAATAATTTTTTTGAGTTGCCTGATGCTTAAAATGTTTGTTTTAAAGGTTAGTTTGCATTTTTTTAATTAAATTTAAGAATCTATTTCTTTTTAATCTTTGTTGAAAAAAAGTCTCTTTTGTAAAAAATTTTCCAAAAAAAAATAAAATTTTATTGATTTTTCACAATTTTTAGTTAAACTATGGAAAGAGTATTACTCATACCTGCTGGGGGGATTTGGGGAAAATGCAAAAAACTGCATTTTCCCTTTATATTACACACAATTTGTACGAGTTTTTGTATACAACACCCCATTATTGGGTAGTAAAATATAAAATTTTCCAATTTTTAGGAGCAGGCGCTTAAGCCCACCTTAAAAACTAGAACTGAAAAATAATAGAAGCCCCCCAAAACTCATACAAAGTATCCTAAATGTATGCAACACACAACAAATTTTACTCTCATACTCCAAATGTCTCAGAACTGTCTATAAAAATTTCTATTTTTTATTGTAAAGCAAAAAATAAATAAAAATAACAATACATACACACACATACACAACCATAAACAAACCCATACTCTTAAATGGAAAAATCGTCCAGAGCAAGAGGCTTTATTTTAGGGGTGATAGTCAGTCTTTGAAAAGGAATACAAGTGTTTGTGTGTAAAATAGTTTGATTGTTTGATGATTTTTAGTCTGTTTTATTTTTTTTTTAATTTATTCCAGTTGAAAAACATGCATTTTTGTGTCTATAACAATTTTTTGTTTCGATTCATTGAAATACATACACACAAAACAATCAGACACACACACACACACACACACACTTCCACCCACATTCTAACACACGCACATTCAGTTGTACTCATAAAATAAACACAATAATTCCTATGCACTAAATTCTATAAACACAACAAAATAATGATTTATTTCATATGTTCTCCCATTCTTACTCTCCTCCGTTTTCACTCTCCCTCTCATATTATTTCATTTACAGAAATACATACATGCAAATTGCATGACAAACAGGTCCTTTTGTACACTCATCCTTTTACTTTTTTTTTAACAATCTCTTTTTTGGTGTCCTTTTCTCTTTCTCTCGCTCTCTCTCTCTCTCACTCTCTATCTCTCATTTGAACTCATGCTCTCAGTAAAAAAACAAAAACTCTGTTGCATTTTCTTTTCTATGCAAATGTGTATTAGAGAACTGTTAGTTTGTTTGATAGTGTGTGAATATGAAGGTTGAGGGGGTGGGTGTTTAAACACAATTAGAATTCGGTATTTTATTTGACATTTTGTTTTATTTCCAAAAATAATCAATTCTATTAATTGAGAGTTAATAGAATTTTAAAGACCGTAACAGAATAAAAAGGAATTTTATATGAATTTAGTTAAAAAAAATTTAACAGAATAAACTGAATACATAATTCGTTAGAAAAATGAACGGAAAAGAATTTAAAAAAATCATAAATTTGCTTAAACTACAAAAAAAAAATATTTTAAATTTTTAATCAGAAATACAGCAAATAACAAGCAGGAAAGCAAAGTTTGGCATAAATCCCAATCGAATAGCACCCTTCACTACTTAAAGCTATTGAGAAGGGTAAATAGGCAGGCAGGCCTATGATCAAATTCAGACATACATATAATTGTGGTTCGTTAAAATAAGGAAACATTTGGTATAACGTCTAAATTGAGTAATTTATCCTTGCGACCTGTACTTGCATTCTCTAATAAATTCCCCAGCAATAACATCCAATTATTAACTAAGATCCTCACAAACATTTTTTCAGAAAGAAGATTTTAAAACAATCAAAGTAAATGGGACATTTGAAACCGAAAATAGGTAAAATGAGTTTCACAAGCCCCCATACAAATATTCCTGCAAAAGCAGAGCTGGGGCTATGTAATTTGCCGCAACTTATTTCGCAAACAAGAAAAATGTCGAGAAAAGGAAGAAGTCCTTTGCTTTTATGGAATGGTCATCGCAAAAGTCTCCCCCTTAAAATTTGTTGATCGGTAAGCAAAGTAAGGATTAGCCCCTATTCATGCCTTAAAGGCAATATATTTAAGGCCTAAGTTATAAAAAGTAAAACAGGTTTAAAAAAGGTTTGTGGAACGGATTTTCCCTGAAAAATGCAATAAAGAAATAGAAATTACTTTGCTAGGACCAAAACTATTTACATTGAATGCTATTAAAAGCCCACAAAGTCTTTAGTAATTTACGAAAATGCAACCCTGTCATGATAAGTTGTTATTGTTTTTTGAAAATGTTCAAAGAATAATTAGATCAGGGATGCATTTTTGAAAAATACGTAAGACTTTGTGGGATAGTGTGTAACGGCCTTAACCAGTATCCAAAGGTCATAAAAATCGTTTAATTTGACCTCATTTGAAATAAAAGAACGATTACAATAGAAAGCGAGAAAAAGTTAAGCACACCCAGTAAAAAAAAAATTTGGGTTTTTTGAAGCACTACAGAGAAAAAGCGCATAATCAATCGCTGCAATTAGAGAGCTCTTATACAGCAGAAAATTATATAGAATAAACTATACAAAAAAGCTGATATTTTAGTGCTGACAACGAAGAAGGTTTTAAAGCGAAAAAAATATATTATGGTTTACGAAAATGATTGAAAAAGGCATTTAAACAAGTAAAAGCAAAACATTAATGAATATGTTAATTTAGTTAGCCCTTAAAAAGCACTTTAGGAGTGCTTTGCTTGCAGGTTAAAAGAAGCGCTTATTGTCAGCAGAAAATAGTCCTCCAAACCGGGAACACCCCGTACAAAAATCAGGCATCCAATCAGCAGGTTTGAAGCGATTTGAGTTATGAATTCATACAAAAAACCTGCCCCTTTTAGAGCACATTTTTCACTGTGTATAAAATTCCATCGAATACATTCAGACTGCCCCTACAAATACAAGGAAATACTCTTCAGATCAATGTCCGAATGTGACAAAGATTTTGTTATTAGACCATACTTGACATAGAAGAACGATTTAAAAAAAATAGAGCGGAAATATAACTCAAATCAGCTGTCAAAAACCTAAGTCTGTTATTGTGGTAGTAAGAAATATGATGAATTTGTTGTTGCAACTTGTTATTATGCAAGTTTAATT